>JAMFTG010000436.1:55000-131178 GCA_023974075.1 Chaenocephalus aceratus | reverse complement strand
GGTCGGAGTCGGACGAGATGGACTACGACCTGGAGCTGAAGATGATCTCCACCCCCTCCCCCAAGAAGACCAAGAAGATGACCATGTACGCCGACGAGGCTGGACACCACCCTGAAGAGCATCAGGTACCACGCTCTTACTCTGAAAAGCCTCCAGCAGGAAAGTGACGTACCAGAGACTTAAAAACCTTGGTATCTTAAAGGGCTCCTTTCATGCAGAATGCTTTTTTTGATGTCTTTTCTACATCAATGTGTCCCCGGTGTGTCCCCGTGTGTCCCCCCGTGTGTCAGGAGACTCTCAAAGTGTCAGAGACAAACCCCTCTCTCCTTCTCCTCCGTACCCACATCTCTAAAAACGGGGAACAACGGAGCTGATCCAGATTTTCTGCGTCATGACCACATTACTAAGATGTGGGCGGGCTTTAAACCCACGGGGCCAATCAGAAACGTTGCTGTCAGAAACAATGAGACGTGTTCAGGAAGTAATACGGTCTGTGTTTGCATTAGCATGCTAACACTCAGAGCTAACCTGTACTGGAGAGAGGTGAGTGAAGAAGCAGGAAGTCAAGAGGAAGTCACCTGGTGGTAAACCTGAGAGAGAGAGAGAGTTTAGCTCCATCCTGTTTCAGAGAGGATCCTTGATGTGGTTTGGAACAGGAATGTGGAGTTTTCATCACGGCAGCATTTAGCTGAGTTTCTGCTGATGAGATCTACTTTTCTCTCTAGGAGCTACTGACCCCAGAGTCAGCTCTTTAGGACCAGCTGGAGGAGAGGGGGGGGGGGGCTACAAGGACCTGATTGGGTTTGGAGCAGGACACTTCAGAGTCATGTCCTTTAGTAACAGCTGGAAGAGAGGGGGGGGGGGCTACAAGGATCTGTTTGGGGTTTGGAGCAGGACACTTCAGAGACATGTCCCTTAGTAAACAGCTGGAAGAGAGGGGGGGGGGCTACAAGGATCTGTTTGGGGTTTGGAGCAGGACACTTCAGAGTCATGGTCCTTAGTAACAGCTGGAAGAGAGGTGGGGGCTACAAGGACCTGATTGGGGTTTGGAGCAGGACACTTCAGAGTCCATGTCCTTAGTAACAGCTGGAAGAGAGGGGGGGGGGCTACAAGGATCTGTTTTGGGGTTTGAGCAGGACACTTCAGAGTCATGTCCTTAGTAACAGCTGAAGAGAGAGGGGGGCTACAAGACCTGATTGGGGTTTGGAGCAGGACACTTAAGAGACATGGCCTTAGTAACAGCTGGAAGAGAGGGGGGGGGGCCTACAAGGGTCTGTTTGGGTTTGGAGCAGGACACTTCAGAGTCATGTCCTTAGTAACAGCTGGAAGAGAGAGGGTGGGGGCTTACAAGGGTCTGTTTGGGGTTTGGAGCAGGAACACTTCAGAGACATGTCCTTAGTAGCAAGCTGGAAGAGAGAGAGGGGGGGGTAGTAGTAGAAACCGTTATTATCCAGGAAAATCAATTAAGAACAAATTCTTCAATGATGGCCTGACAGGAGGCTTCCTGAGGGAGGGGAGGGAATAAAAAGACAGACTGCGGGCTCTGCAGAACCCAGGAGACGAGCACAGAGCAGAGATGACAGTTAAACATATAAAAACTCTAAAAACAGCATTGAAGGTGCGGGGGGGAAACAAAGGTTTTCATTTTCAACGTTTTTGAATGATTGAATGAGTTGTCAGGACGGTATCCGGGGAAGGGCCAGCAGTGTACAGCATCGTGTCATCGGCTTCTCGGTGGATAGAGGAGTTGCCCACTGATTTCTCCATGTCCTTTATATATATTGAGAATAGGATGGGTGCTAGGGATAGAGCCTTGTGGTACTCCCTTAGAGATGGATAGGGGCTGTGTCATCAGGGGGGCTTACAAGGACCTGCTTGGGGTTTGGAGCAGGACACTTCAATATGTTTGTATATATTTGTACAGAGTTGGGTGTAACGCGTTACAAAGTAACTGTAGTCATATTACTTTGTCGGTACGGAGTAGTGTAACGCGTTACTTTTTATAATTCAGTAATCACACTACAGTTACTAACATTGCCCCGACACGCGTTACTTCGTTACTTTCTAAAATCAGTCATAATCAAACCTCAACAAACACCTGCAAAGAACACATGCTAAGGTGAAGCTAACGCACATAGCTGTTGTTTATGTATTTCACACACGTAGTTTGTTCTTCTTCTTCTCTGTTTTCCGGTTGTTGCCTGTTTTGAATGACGAATACACACTAGCGCCGCCTGCTGGTAAGGAGAGTTATTGCCACTCACGCATGCGCAGTTCGTACGTGCTCGGCTGAAGTCTTTGCGGTGTCTGGCTCCAGTGCAACACATGGCCAACATGCAGGAGAACAACACGCTGACGCAACAGCGTGAGCAGAGATAGACTGCGCAAAATATACAGATAGCAGGAGACAGAGGACAGCCACGGTCAGATAGCAGGAGACAGAAGACAGCCACGGTCAGATAGGAGGAGACAGAGGACAGCCACGGTCAGATAGCAGGAGACAGAGGACAGCCACGGTCAGATAGCAGGAGACAGAGGACAGCCACGGTCAGATAGCAGGAGACAGAGGACAGCCACGGTCAGATAGCAGGAGACAGAGGACAGCCACGGTCAGATAGCAGGAGACAGAGGACAGCCACGGTCAGATAGCAGGAGGCAGAGGACAGCCACGGTCAGATAGCAGGAGCAGAGGACAGCCACGGTCAGATAGCAGGAGACAGAGGACAGCCACGGTCAGATAGCAGGAGACAGAGGACAGCCACGGTCAGATAGCAGGAGACAGAGGACAGCCACGGTCAGATAGCAGGAGACAGAGGACAGCCACGGTCAGATAGCAGGAGACAGAGGACAGCCACGGTCAGATAGCAGGAGACAGAGGACAGCCACGGTCAGATAGCAGGAGACAGAGGACAGCCACGGTCAGATAGCAGGAGCCAGAGGACAGCCACGGTCAGAAAGCAGGAGCCAGAGGACAGCCACGGTCAGATAGCAGGAGACAGAGGACAGCCACGGTCAGATAGCAGGAGGACAGAGGACAGCCACGGTCAGATAGCAGGAGCCAGAGGACAGCCACGGTCAGATAGCAGGAGCCAGAGGACAGCCACGGTCAGATAGCAGGAGACAGAGGGACAGCCACGGTCAGATAGCAGGAGACAGAGGACAGCCACGGTCAGATAGAGGAGGAGACAGAGGACAGCCACGGTCAGATAGCAGGAGACAGAGGACAGCCACGGTCAGATAGCAGGAGACAGAGGACAGCCACGGTCAGATAGCAGGAGACAGAGGACAGCCACGGTCAGATAGCAGGAGACAGAGGACAGCCACGGTCAGATAGCAGGAGACAGAGGACAGCCACGGTCAGATAGGAAAACATTCAGGAGCTATCTGGATCAGTCTTATGCGACAATGGAAACTGAACTAAAGAGAAACATTTGAAACTTTAGCAGTCTGCGTGATCTGCCTGCAGGGAGGGGCGGGCTGCGAGTAAAGTAACGAGTAAAGTAACGAGTAAAGTAACAAATTACTTTATGTAGAGAGTAACGAAGTAGTGTAATATATTACTTTCTTTTAGTAACGACCCCATCTCTGTATTTGTATATATCTGAGACCTGTAATATGTGCCTACAAATAGCATAATAGGAGACCTTTAACTTCTCTCTTTAAATTTGACCTGTGTTTAACTTCCTGTTTCTCTCAGGAACCGGGTGGGGGGCTCCAAGTCTGCGTCTCCCCCCCGAAGGTGAGGGACGTCCGCCAGCTGCTGGAGGAGAAGCGGAAAGGCCTCTCCCCCAGACAGCCCCCCCCGGTGGCCCCCGGCGGAAAGACAGGTCATTATTATTGTGTGTGTGTACCTTAGTGCGTGTGTGTACCTGAGTGTGTGTGTGTACTTAGTGCGTGTGTGTGTACCTGAGTGTGTTGTGTGGGTGTACCGGAGTGCATGTGTACCTGAGTGTGTACCTGAGTGTGTGTGTGTTGTACCTTAGTGCGTGTGTGTGTGTATCTGTGTGTGCGTGTGTACCCGAGTGTGGTGTGTGTGTGTACGTGGGTGTACCTGAGTGCGTGTGGGTGTACCTGAGTGCGTGCGTGTGTGTGTACCTGAGTGTGTGTGTGTGTGTACCTGAGTGAGTGTGTGTGTGTGTGTGTGTGTGTGTGTGTGTGTATCTGTGTGTGCGTGTGTACCTGAGTGTGCGTGTGTACCTGAGTGTGTGTGTGTGTGTGTACCTTAGTGCGTGTGTGTACCTGAGTGTGTGTACCTTAGTGCGTGTGTGTATCTGTGTGTGTGTGTACCTGAGTGTGTGTGCGCGTGTGTACCTGAGTGTGTGTGTGTGTGTGTACCTGAGTGTGTGCGTGTGTACCTGTGTGTGTGTGTGTGTGTGTGTGTGTGTGTGTGTGTGTGTGTGTGTGTGTGTGTGTGTACCTGAGTGCGTGTGTGTGGATTATTTTATTGTATTGTTGATATATGAATGTTATTGATGTCCCGCTCTCTGCAGATGTCAGGCAGCGTTTGGGGAAGAGACGATATTCCCCCGATGGACGCTCCCCCTCCCCCCCTTCCCCCAGGGACACGCCCCCTGCCAGAGAGCCAATCAGTGACGTGCACCGCAGGCTGGGCGTGGCCAATCAGGACAGAGCAGTAAACCCATCCAAAGACAGGAAGTCAAGTAAGGAACCGCTCTGAGAGAAAAATACATAAAACGGAAGTGCAGGACGATGTTTGTTTTTCAAAGTAAAAGCCCCAGAGACTAAGAATCTTTCCAGGAAGTGAAGGATGTTATTTCAAAATAAAAGCTCAGTGATCAGATGGTGACGTTGTGTCTCTTCTCTCAGCGCTGTGGAGCAGACTGGGCTCGGCCGGAGACGACGCCAACGAGCGCCTCTTCACCCCCTCTTCATCATCGGGGAGGAAGGAGAACGCCTCCACCATCAGGAGGGGAGGCGACGGGGAGGAGGAGGAGGAGAAGAAGAAGAAGGTGGCAGGGGAGGAAGAGGAGGGCGACTCGGCGCTGCAGGAGGTTTGGGGCGCGATGATCAAACAGAAACAGGAGCGTCTGACCACACAGATCAAAAAGAGTCGTCTCGATAACCTGCCGTCGCTTCAGATCGAAATCAGCCGCGAGAGCAGCGACGAGTCCGA
The DNA here is from genome assembly GCA_023974075.1 of Chaenocephalus aceratus. Classification (NCBI taxonomy): domain Eukaryota; kingdom Metazoa; phylum Chordata; class Actinopteri; order Perciformes; family Channichthyidae; genus Chaenocephalus; species Chaenocephalus aceratus. The sequence goes on along the minus strand of JAMFTG010000436.1, from coordinate 126,044 downwards.
CAACTGAGGAGGCCTTCATCATCATCATCATCATCCTCTTCCTCATACAGACTGCAGATCTGAGGCCGTGGGAGGGGGGAGACATGTACGACGTCCTGATATTTAGTTTTTTTGTTTGTTTTGGCTGTTTTTAAATATCGACAGTCAGCGACCGTGAGCGGTGCTGAAAACACAGAAAGAGAGCATTCCTGATAAAATTAAAAGGTGAGACTAAAAAGGAGAAGCAGGACAACTTCCGAGAGACGTAAGACAACTTCAAAGAGACGTAAGACAACTTCAAAGAGACAAGAAACGACTTAGAAATACCAGACAACTTTGAAGAGACGCAAAATGACTACAGAGAAAAAAAAAGCGACTAAAAGGACATCCAAGACAACTTCAAAATACAACGTGACAACTTTGAAGAGACGCAAAATGACTTCAAAGACATAAACAATTACTTCAAAGAGACACAAAACAAGTTCAAAAGGACAACAACCAAACATGACGGCTTTGTAGAGATCACTACAGAGACAAAAGTGACTAAAAAGCAAATGCAAAAATCTTTTACGAGATGCTAAATTACTTAAATATGCACTTATTTTGTTTTTTTGGCTGTTTTTAAATATCGAGACTCAAGTCCACGATTTGCAGAAACACAGAAAGAGAGCATTCCGTATGAATCATGTGAGACTCACTTTGTCTCCAGTGCAAAATGTCTAAAATATATACTCAGAAATACGAGACAACTTTGACGCGACGCAAAATGACTTCAAAGGCACACAAAACAACTTCAAAAAGACACAAAACAACTTCAAAAGACACACAACAACTTCAAAGACACACAAAAACAACTTCAAAAAGACACAAAACAACAACTTCAAAAAGACACAAAACAACTTCAAGGAGACACAAAACAACTTCAAAAAGACACAAAACAACTTCAAGGACACACAAAACAACTTCAAAAAGACACAAAACAACTTCAAGGACACACAAAACAACTTCAAAGACACACAAAACAACATCAAAGACACACAAAACAACTTCAAAAAGACACAAAACAACTTCAAGGACACACAAAACAACTTCAAGGACACACAAAACAACTTCAAAGACACACAAAACAACTTCAAAGACACAAAACAACTTCTAAAAGACACACAAAACAACATCAAAGACACAAAACAACTTCAAAGACACACAAAACAACTTCAAAAGACACAAAACAACTTCAAAGACACACAAAACAACTTCTAAAGACACAAAACAACTTCAAAGACACAAACAACTTCAAAGACACACAAAACAACTTCAAAGACACAAAACAACTTCAAAGACACACAAAACAACTTCAAAGACACACAAAACAACTTCTAAAAGACACACAAAACAACATCAAAGGACACAAAAACAACTTCAAAAGACACAAAAACTTCAAAACAACTTCAAAGATACACACAACCACTTCAAAGACACACAAAACAACTTCAAAGACACACAAAACAACTTCAAAGACACACACAACAACTTCAAAAAGACACAACACAACTTCAAAGACACAAAACAACTTAAAGGAGACACAAAACTATTTCAAAAACATACAAAACAACTTTAAATGACCTCAAAAGAGTAGACGACTTAAGAGACGTAGGACTTCAAAGAGACATAGGACGACTTCAAAGAGACATAGGACGACTTCAAGAGACATAGGACGACTTCAAAGAGACGTAGGACGACTTCAAAGAGACACCGCAGATGACGAGAGTGAGAGAAAAGTGTTTTTGTTGTAAATCCTCACATTTGTTGTATACTGTTTGTATATTTAAATCGTGTCGATATTTAAACAGCCCAAAAACCCCAAAATCCTTACCATGGTACCATGTGGTCCGGCCTCAGATCTGATTTTTGTAAATTTGACTGTTTCCCTCGGAGACCCTGGACGCTCCGGAACATTCCTGCGTTCAGACAAAGCGTTTCTTTGAGATGTCTCCTGTGTGCAGCGATCAACGAGAGACTCATGGGGATATCGATAATGACCTGGTGGTGTTTCCTACGGACGGCGGAAACGCAGACGGACCTTTTGTTTCCTGAATGTCGGACGTTTCTCTAACAGTGTTTTTAAAGCTGTCGTGGAGCTGCTTCCTGCGTGACAGGAACTCTGCTGACTTCCTGCAGCGCCAAACATCACATCTGTGTTTAAATATCTTTGTTTTGTATTCTTTACGCAGGGTCAAACATTTTAGATTATTATACAAGTTAGAGCTGCAACGATTGTTTTCTTTATGGATTAGTTTTTCCTGATTTATGCTTTGAAGTATAAAATGTCAAAACAAATCTCAGCTTCTCCGAGTCGAGGTGATGTGTTCCAAAGATATTCATTAAATATGAAATACAACAGAACAGATTGGAGAGAAGCCCACCTGGAACGTAGTGACATCACTAAAAACACTTACGCTCCTATTGGCTGGCGCTCCAACACATTGTACGTGACAGGCTAAGGGGCGGGACATCTCTAAGCAGGTTGACCAATCAGAGCAGACTGGGCTCTGATTGGATTAGAGTCAAATGTGTATCGATCAACCTATCCCAATTCAAGAAGTGCACTGCTATCAACGTGAGCGAATACTGGCTGTCTAACAAAGCGGCGACACATGTTACCCCTCAGATGCATACGTGGGTCTCTTTTGACCCGGTGAGGTGGTTTTCTGGAGGTATCTTTGTAATTACATTCTTTTATCATTTCATATTCCAGCTATTCCTCAAAAAGCATGTTTTGGATATCACTGCCATTCTAATCTTTGATTTACATTTTAAGAAATTGTAGTTTTTGTATTACTACCGCAAGCTTCAACAAGTGGGTCAAAAATGGCCCGCATGCATTTCCTATGGGATCCTTTGATTCTTATCACCTGTTGCTGTCAGGACTACATTCACTGTGGACCACACAGACGACATCACAAGTGACACCTCTCAGGAAGATTATTGTACACAGCAAGATCTGAAACCTGTCAGTATCATAATAATAATAATACATTATATTTAGGGCTTTTCAAGGACTCAACATCGCTTACAATCAAAGGGAAGGTTAGGGTGGGGGGTATAGGACTATCAATGGGGGGGGCTATGAGTAGACAGGAGAAGAGATGAGTTTTGAAAAGGGACTGGAACACTGAGGGTCTCAGAATAGCGGAGATCTTGGAGGAGGGAATTCCAGATCCAGCTGCCACTGAAAAGGCTCTGTCCTCAAAGCTGCCTTGGACCCAGGGGGACAGGAGACCGGCTGAGGTGGATCTGAGGGTTGGTAGGGGGTGAGAAGACCAGTGAGATAGGAGGGGGGGGGGGGGGTAGATGGTGGGGGGCGGTAGATGGTGGGGGGCTCCGGACTAATGGCGCATTTCCACTGCAGCGGGTAGCCCCGGTTAAGCGTCCTCAAGCGGCCAGGCCAGTTGTTGGTGGCCTTTCCATGTAGCCTAGCACCGGCTAGCGGGTACTTTTTCCAGCCCCATAACATCGTGGTTCCATCAGACCAGGGCTGAACTAGTGACGTCAACACTCTCGACTGCTGATTGGTCAGAGAGAATCGTCACAAGATCGCGTGCGAGATCGTCCCTAGCGTCGCATATATATCTAGAAGAAAGCTTGCAGCATTTTTGTAAACGGAGGAGCTACACAAATGGCAACGTCAAAGAAAAGCACGCCGTGTCCCGAGGAGGTGACGACGTTCCTACATCTCATTGGATGATAGAATCCAGCGGGAGCTCGACGGGAGCCCCGCCTACACTGCGTTGCTATAGTAACTACCCCAGGTCCTAAACTGTAATGGAAATGCTTCAGAGCCGGGCTTTTGCTCTCGGGAAGGTTCTCTCAGACTCGGTAAATATCTCTCTCGTGTCTGGGTTGAATGAGTGGGATGAATTGATGTGTTTGTGAAGGTTAGGGCGCCACCTGTCGGAATAAAGGTGTGGAATCGATGTGAATTGATTTGGTGAAAATGAAAGTTGAATGTGCTTTTTATTAGTCTTTTATGAGGAGATGCCTCTAAATTCTGTCGGGAGATTTAAGTATCACGACTGAATTGGGCAGTTGAAATTACAGTTTAGTGTAATAAATGTAAAACTGTGAATTAAAGTTTCATATTTGAACATGATCACAGCATCATTTAGTTTAGTAGATTATAATGTTGTAAAGAGAGAAGGTAAAAACCCTGTATTAGTTTGGACCTATTTTTCTTCAAATAAACTGATCCCACCTTTTGGACTGGGACGACTTAAAGACACCTGCGCTCTCCTCTCCGGCTTCAAAGGTGAGACTGCACCCTGCCACACACACTTAGGTAGGAACACACCTCATTACTGATATCAAAATCCTTCGGGATCGCTTCAACAGATTAAAGAGACTCGTCTGAATAGAAACAGCAGTTAATTGAAGCCTGGTTCTTCAGGAGTCAGGAGAGGTGAGATCTTGCTGACGTTGGTGGATCTGAGGCAAGCAGCAAACTCACACAGACTCAGTAACTTCGGTCAGGTCAGTTAGTAGGTCAGAGTCATGTCCCGGAATAAATGATCAGCCCCTCCCGACTCCTACAGCATGTACGTCAGGGGTGGGGAACCTTTTTCCTCTCAAGGGCCATTTACATTCGTTCAACATCCTCCGGGGGCCGCACAAATTATTGACCTAAGATACTAAAATCACAGCCCATTCATTCGGGCTTTCTTTCATTCTGTGCAAAGAAAAAGCAACCTCTGAATCCAGATATCTCACCATGACTCGTGCACGCATGCACGTGCACGGTGTGGCATGACCACCAAACAGAAAGATATGGACACAAGATGTGTGCAAATGTATTTAGTTTCCTATCCATGTGATTAAGTGGGACCTAACCTCTCTAGGGGGGGACCTCACCTCCTCTAGGGGGGTCCGGGGGCATGCTCCCAGGGAAGATGTGTTTTTAAATGTTGAAGTTAAAAGCATCAATCTGGTGCACTTTGAGAGCAACATGAGAGATCTATGGAAACCTCTCTCAGCACCAGATGAAACAGAACTGGAAGCAGATTTACTTTTCTTTATGGATATTTTACAAATCACTCCCCTTTCAAACTGTATTATTGTTTTAACTTTACTGTCATATAGTATTTTATACCTGTTTACTTTATTCTCTTGTTTTTTATAACTGTAATGATCATATAAAGATGTGCCTTTACCTCACTGGTTGGAGAAAAAGCTTCTAATATCGTTAGCATAGCTAGCTAACAGATGCTAATAACAACAAAGGTATTGACTGTATGATCAGAATGACAGATGAACAGATCTCCACTGGGCTTTCAGCTAGAGACACAGCCACGCAGGAACTGCAGCATGCACTGTTCGAAATGGGGGGGAGCTAGGGGGAGCTTGAGGGGGGGGCTCCCCTGAAGGCCGACTTTTAGATAAATAGGGGGAGCCATATAATAATAATCGTGCATATTTGTGTCACACAAATTAGAAATGTTGAGTTTGTGTAAATAAAAGTTTTTGAAATGAATAATAGTCATTGTTCAGTTTCTGAATATTTGTTTTATAAATATGAATATTTCTGGGCGTTGCCATCTGTACGTGGCGGCGCTGCATTCTTTACGCTACTTACGTTGCTATGGTTACGGCAGGCGATGCCGGCGCGGTATTTTACATTTTCATACTGATATTTTTTTTAACTCTGACTTTCTAATAAAATACATGGCGAAACGAAAAAAAACAGCCGAGCCTCGCAGCTTCTGGATTCACAAGCAAAGAAGCGACGGAGTCTAAAAATGACAACGTGAACGGAACAGCTTTTAGTCGGCCGGCTGTGAGCGGCGTCAGGGTCGAGTCTGACAGCTCCACCCCGAGGGAGAGGCCTGTCGATGCGGAGCCTGAAGAGGCTTCAACAACGGCCACAGCCGCCGGCGCCACCTGCACTAGCGAACCTTTCCTGACAATGACCTGCCTTTTAACTGACACAGAAAAGATGGAGTGAATGGAGTGAAAGGAATCCATGGCTTTTCAAAAAAACTAAAAAACGTGGATGTGAGATTTGCAAAGAGGCAAAACGTATATAGATCTCCCTGCCGCTCACAAAAGATCCACCTGAGTGAGTGCACCTTTCACAAGAATGGATTCAGGGAAAAGTCGGCAGTGATCAACAGAATAACCTGCGGAAAAAGATTTATAAGCACTGAGAGCCAGGCACACGAAAAAGAGATCGAGATTTCGGAGATGAGAAAAAAAGACGTTCTACCAAACAAGGTCGGCCTATTGGCAATCCATGTTGATCTAATGCAGGAAACACATCTTTCAGGTCTGCCTCTATGATAGGGCTCCCCCGAAAGCAAACGGGTAATTCGAACACTGGCGGCATGTGTACGGCTCCTTATGGGTACTGCAATTTCTGAAGCGGCGTTCCGGTGCTCTCCTTCGGCGCTGCACCCCTGTCAGACGAGACATATACCACGGGATGACACGTTAAGCTCGTGTTGTGTTCAAAGACCCTGACCATGGCCAGGAAAAACAGGCACTCGCTTGTTTAATTATTTTGCGGTCTAGATTTATTCATTTTTTGCACGTCGTGGCTGAACCCGTCTCTGCGGTCCTGCCTTGGGTCTCGTCATGATGCTTCCTTGATGGCTTCCTCAAGACGGTAGCTGACATCCTCGTGGATTCATCTTCTCATTACAGACACATGCATTTCCTAACATTCGGTCTATATGCTGTCAAATGTATTATCTCTTGGATTTACACACGGCATCTATTGCAGTCTGTCCGTCCTGGAGAGGATCCCTCCTCTGCTGCTCTCCTGAGGTTTCTCCATGTTCCTTTAAACTGTGGCTTTTCTCTGGAAGTGTTTCCTTTCCTTGATTGTGTGCACTGAACACCTGGCTTTCACCTGCCTGTACTGACCATTCTGTCAACTTTATTGACAACTTTAACTTTTTCTGGGACCGCAGACATCTTTTCAAGGCAAATGGAGTTTGTCTGAACAAATCAGGAGTGAAATTGTTTATCTTTAACATATTCAACTGCCTGCGTCATCAATCTGTTCCCTCTGCCAAGGACAAGCGGCAAGAGGAATCAAAACAAGGGAAAGACACAACACATCGCTCAGAAAACCTTGAAGATCTATCACTGCACCGCCTGAGGAATGTCCTGATTATGGGAGACACATGGAGGAGTCTCCACCGCCCTTCACCCCCCTATCACCTCTGAGGATACTCTTCCTTCACCCCACAGCTCTCTCTACTCTCCGTTCACCCTTTCACCCTCGCCCACCCTCCTGGAGATCGCTGAACACACGAAGGAGATACAGAGGGTTGGCACCGATTCCTTCCTGGAGTTCAAAGACCAAACTAGGGCGATACGCAGGGCTGGCAGCATGTCCTTTACCCCCGCTCCTCAACGACGCCCATCAAAATCATGAAGCAGAGACGCGCACCACCTCCCCCGTCTCCGTCACCGTGCCTACGTCAACCACCTCCTCCCCCTGGACGCGCACCAACACCCCCGTCACCATGCCTACCACAATCATCCGGACCAAAACGTCCCGTCCCCCTTCAAGACTGCTGTCTCCGAAGCCTGATAAGGATGTGTGTGTACAAAACACAACAAACACTGACTGATATGTGCTGGGTCCAGGCTCAAGGGCGTATGGCACTCTCAACTCTCTCCAGGACATGCCGGGGCCCTGCCTGCCTGGAGCTTTGCCGATATCTGTGTTGATAGGTAACAGATTAAGAGCGGTGAATCAGCTTAGATACAGTTTATCTAATGTAGCAGTGATTCCATGTCAGCCACAGCTTGTTACAGAAAACATGACTGATAGCGTGTTCAACGAACTTAAACTAGCTTTATTAAATGTCAGGTCTTTGGCAGGAAAACATTTTTAATCAATGATTTTATCGCTGAGCACAATCTCGATTTTATGTTTTTAACAGAAACTTGGATTGAACAAAATAACAGTGCAGCTGTTCTTATCGAATCAACCCCTCCCAACTTTAGTTTATGAGTCAGGAAAGAATGCATAAGAAAGGAGGTGGAGTTGCTATTCTGTTCAATGATTCCCTTCAATGCAGGAAGACATCTTATGGGAACTTTGCTTCTTTTGAATATGTGGCCCTTCAGCTGAAATGCTCCTCTCGAGCTCTGTTCCTAAATATCTACAGACCACCCAAATACTGTGCAAGCTTTGTTGATGACTTACTGAACTGCTGTCTATAGTGTGTATTGACTTTGACCGTCTAGTCATTGTTGGTGATTTTAACATCCATGTTGACAACCCCCAGGACAGAGGGGCTAAGGAACTGTTCTGTGTTCTTGATAGCTATGGACTGACTCAGCATGTGACGGAGCCCACGCACAATAAGGGGCACACTCTGGACTTAGTTATCTCAAAGGGTCTGAATATCTCTGAGGTTGTGGTGACTGATGTTGCGCTCTCTGACCATTCCTGTGTTTTCTTTGAGAGCTCTATTTCTGTTCACACAAGTGTTCAAAAAGAGGTAACCACAAAGCGATATTTAACTGAAAACACGAGGGAAATGTTTACTCAGGATGTTTCTTCCACACTTGCCCCTGCTAACACCTCAGTAAATGAGCTAGTAGATCATTTTAATTCAAATATTAAAAATGTTATAGATGCCATTGCTCCAATTAAGGTAAAGGAAGTGACTGGGAGGAACATATCTCCATGGAGAAAGGCCATGACCGTGAGAACAGAAAAAAGAGAGTGTCGAAAAGCTGAACGCAGGTGGTGAAAAACAAATCTCCAGGTGCACTTTGAAATCTATAAAGAGAGACTTGGCCTTTATCATTTGGAATTGAAAAATGCACGACAATCGTTGTTCTCTGACATCATTGCCAACAACAAAAACAACGCACGTGCCTTGTTTGCTACCGTCGACAGACTAACTAACCCCCCAGTGTCAGTCGCCTCTGAATTTCTAACCACCAAGGCGTGCAATGACTTTGCCTTTTTCACTGACAACATTCAGAACATCAGACGAGCAGTCAGTGCCTCTGCATCAGGAACAGCACATGTGTTGTCTCTGTGTCCACTTAACATCAATTCAGACACCATGACACAGTTCCATCAGATTAATGATAAAAACCTAGAGGACATTATTCAACTTCTGAAATCCTCCTCCTGCTGCCTTCATATTATTCCAACAGGGTTTTTCAAAGATGTTTTTCGTTGCATGGCCTCAGAACTACTTCACATAGTAAACAAATCTCTTCACTCAGGTGTTTTTCCACAGGCCCTGAAAACTGCAGTCATTAAACCGCTCTTAAAAAAGCATAATCTAGACGCTTCAGTAATGAACAATTACAGGCCCATATCAAACCTTCCTTTCTAGGTAAGATCATTGAAAAAGTAGTCTTTCAACAGTTGAGTAACTTCTTGCATTTAAATAACTGTTTCGATGTGTTCCAGTCAGGCTTTCGTCCAAACCACAGCACTGAGACTGCTCTTGCAAAGGTCTTCAATGACATCCACTTAAACACAGACAGTGGCAGAACTTCAGTGTTAGTATTATTAGATCTCAGTGCTGCGTTTGACACTGTTGACCACAGCATATTACTAGACCGACTGGAGAACTGGGTGGAACTTTCGGAAACAGTTCTAAATTGGTTTGAATCCTACTTAAAGGACAGAAACAACTTTGTTTCTATAGGTAAATACACATCTGAGTTGACAAATATGACATGTGGGGTTCCTCAAGGCTCCATCTTTGGGCCTCTTCTCTTTAACATCTACATGCTACCACTGGCTCAGATAATGAAGAACAACAACATAAGTTACCATAGCTATGCAGATGACACACACATTTACGTAACAATGTCACCAGGAGACTATGCTCCAATTCAAACACTGAGTAAGTGCATTGAACAAATCAATGACTGGATGTGTCAGAACTTTCTCCAATTAAACAAAGATAAAACTGAGGTAATGGTTTTTGGAGCCAAGGCAGAACGTATAAAAGTTAGCGCTGAGCTTCAGTCTGCAATGTTCAAAACAACAGATAGAGCCAGAAATCTAGGTGTAGTCATGGACTCTGACCTGAGTTTCAACAGTCACATTAAAACAGTTACTAAATCAGCCGACTATCACCAAAAGAACATATCTAGGATTAAAAGACTGATGTCACAGCAGGATCTGGAGACACGTGTCCATGCCTTTATCTTCAGTAGACTCGACTACTGCAATGGTGTCTTCACAGGTCTCACTAAAACATCTATGAGGAAGCTGCAGCTGATTCAGAACGCCGCTGCTCGAGTCCTCACTGACACTAAGAAAGTGGATCACATCACTCCTGTCCTGAAGTCTTCACACTGGCTTCCTGTGTGTCAGAGAATAGATTTCTAAATACTGCTGCTGGTTTATAAAGCACTGAATGGTTTAGGCCCAAAATACATTTCTGACCTCCTGCTAAATTAAGAACCATCCAGATCTCTCAGGTCTTCAGGGACTGGTCAGCTTTCTGTCCCCAGAGTCAGATCTCTCAGGTCTTCAGGGACTGGTCAGCTTCCTGTCCCCAGAGACAGATCTCTCAGGTCTTCAGGGACTGGTCAGCTTCCTGTCCCCAGAGACAGATCTCTCAGGTCTTCAGGGACTGGTCAGCTTCCTGTCCCCAGAGACAGATCTCTCAGGTCCTTCAGGGACTGGTCAGCTTCCTGTCCCCAGAGACAGATCTCTCAGGTCTTCAGGGACTGGTCAGCTTCCTGTCCCCAGAGTCAGATCTCTCAGGTCTTCAGGGACTGGTCAGCTTCCTGTCCCCAGAGTCAGATCTCTCAGGTCTTCAGGGACTGGTCAGCTTTCTGTCCCCAGAGACAGATCTCTCAGGTCTTCAGGGACTGGTCAGCTTTCTGTCCCCAGAGTCAGAACTAAACATGGTAAAGCAGCGTTCAGTTATTATGCTCCAAACATCTGGAACAAACTCCCAGAAACCTGCAGGTCCGCTGCAACTCTGACTGCTTTCAAATCCAGCAAGAAGACTTTTCTCTTTGTCGCTGCTTTTAATTGAAACTGAGCCGTTGTGTTCATCAGTAAAGTGGAACTTCTGTGTGAACTATTCATATCTTAAACTGCACTGTAACCTTTTATTCATGTATTTTTTCTTTTAATGTTTCTTTTATTATCTTTTACTGTTTTTAAATGCCTTTGTCTGAATGTCTTTCATTTTTGTAAAGCACCTTGAATTGCCTTGTGTTGAAAGGTGCTATATAAATAAACTTGACTTGCCTTGCCTTGCCTTACGATGTGAGGGTCTAAGGACAGAGGGTCTAAGGACAGAGGGTGTCATTTTTCTCATACTGATATTCTGAACAATCTGTGTTGTTGTATTTGCCCTAAAGTGTCTCTACTGTAGGCTATTTTTATTATATGCACAGCACTTTGGCTCCACCAAACATCCTTTATAAATGTGCTATATAAATAAAACTTGATTTGATTTGATGTGTTTATAAATTACCTCGAGGGCCGTACAAAATGGTCTTGTGGTCCGTATACGGCTCGGAGGCCGGAGGCTCCCCACCCTTGATGTACGTAGACACATTGTGCCTCTCCACCTCTGTTCCTAATATATATATATATAATATATCTGGCTAGCTATAGCTACTTGCTAACGGTTTAGCTTACCTCCGCGATTCAAAGTAACGTCAACGTAGCTGTAATTTAAACATTGTCCCAGCTCACAGGAGAGGTACCTGTCAGCCAATGAGACAGATGTTTATTTCCATGCAACTCTCTGGTTGGTCTGGTGTCTTGCCTCTGTTGCATTCACTGAACACGGGAAATTACAATTCTGCCGTCCTCTCATGATGAGGTTCAGGTAAAGCACGGTCAATGTATTATTGAGGCAGAATTGTCCGGGGCTACAGAAAAAACATTCGGGGCTTTGGTCCTGTGTAATAACGTCATATTGCAGCGTGTGAGAGCAGTGCATTCATCGGTGTTCGTTTTAATGCTGCCAGTTTGTTGACGGCCTGTGTGCTGACGGGACTTCTCATGCTCCATAAATGTTTCCTCTGCCTTTCGTCAGTTCTTAAATCCTCCTTTCACAAAACTCCCATCCCTGATCTTGTCTGCGCTGAAACAGAAGAAGCACACCGCATTATCTATATTATTTAGAGACTGCTTACACTAAAATGCTAACTCAAAAATAGTAACTCAAAATAAAACTTTTGCATTGATTTGTTTAGTGAACTTTTTGGAATTGCAGTTACAACTCTCCGCCAACAGATGGGGGTGCTGCAGCCCCCTCAGCACCCCCCCTTCCTGCGTCCCTGAGTTTCACTTTCCTTTTTTATTTCAATTCCAACTTTGGTACTGAAGAATATGTTTCTCTGTTGACCACGTTCATAAAGCAAAGCAGCAGCATCAGAGCATGGTGCAGAGTCTCTAGATGAGTCCCTCGTTCTTATTGAACATCCATGTTGTAGTCCGCTGTATAGAAAACTGTAGTTTCCATAGTTTCCCCACAGCAGCAGACGCACATTCAGGACGTCCGCTGGAGCATCATAAACACGTCGGATAGTGAAAGTGCAGTCGATTCTACCGCAGTCTCTTCTCCTAAATCCTTTTGAATTCTCCTATCCACTATCCCTTAACCCCGTGACCTTTCACTCAGAGGTCAAGGAATAGACGATAGACGACAGGGATAGACGACAGGGATAGACGTCAGGAGCTGATTTTTGGACTATTCGACTGCAACCCTGGTCTAGAGAATTTGAGCAGCTCTTATCACGGCTGCCACTGAGGGACTTCCGGGTCATTTTACTCCGTTAGGAAAGCTCTTAAGATAAACTGACAATTCGACCGCAGCCACGCTTCTGCCTCGTGTTCCCTGTGTTGGGAAACATCTCTTCCCTTTCTTCTTCCCTTACGTAACAGCACAACACTCCTTCGATCTTATTGGCTCATTTATGTGACCGTTAATTCATCGAGCCAATTAAAACCAAGGTTGCGGTTACAATTACAATTCGACCGCACCCTTGGTTTTAATTGGCTCGATGAATTCTCCTATCCACTATCCCTTAACCCTGTGACGTTTCAAGGTTCAAGGCTTGTATTGGTCATATACGTGCATAGCTACAGTGTAGTTATGACGATGAAAATCTTAGGTCGACTTTTTCTCATAATTTTGACTTTTCTCATAATTTAGATTTTTCACATAATTTTGCCTTTTTTTCAGATTTTTGACTTTTCTGATAATTTTGACTTTTTCTCATAATTTTTTACATTTTTATCAGATTTCTGAATCTTCTCATAATTTTGACTTTTTCCCATAATTTTGACTTTTCTTGGATTTTTTCTGAAGTTTGACTATTTCTCAAAATGTTGATTTGTTTTTAAGATTGCGGTTACAATTAAAATTCGATCGCAACCTTGGCTCGATGAATGATCCTATCCACTATCCTTTAACCCTGTTACGCTTCAAGGCTTTTATTGGTCATATGTACAGAGCTCCAGTGTAGATGAAAATCTTAGGTCACAGGCCCTCCAACAGAGCAACACAATAACACTGACAATCAGAAAAAATAGTGCAAGTAAATAAAAAAGAAAAATAGTAAAATAGTGAAATCGTGCAATAAGAGTCTACAAGTGATTGGAATATGATATATTAGATAAATAATGTCTAAGTTGCAGCCAGATGAATGTTATGGATGTTGTTTCAAAAGTTCACACGTTTCACACAGGGGTCAAGGAATAGTGGATAGGAATAGACAATAGGAGCTGATTTTTGGACAATTCTATCGCAAACCAAGATCCCGGTCCACCAAGGCGACCTGACACCTGCCTGACACGAGCCAATGACATTCAAGTGACGTCACAGCTCATATATAAACCCTTCCAGTGCTGCCGTGTGCAGCCTCATCTTGTTGTTGTTGGAGATGAAGAACAAGACTACGGTTGATCAAATAAAACACCGAAACGGTTATGTTTCCCAAAATAAGGTTTCCCGGGTCTGATCACAGCTGTTCCTCGTACTCGATGTGTATTTTGTACATTGTGTAACTTCTACTTCTATCTTTAATAACTTATGAATGCTTCTTCATTAATGCTAAGCTATTTTTGGCTCTTCTTTACGTGCTGTAACAATGTACAGATGATATGTCCGCTCTGTGGGACGAATAAAAGGTATGCTGTGTCTGATTGGCTCATTTGTTTGACAGTTATTTTATTAAACCAATTAAAACCAAGATTCCGGTCCACGTGACCTCACACGAGCCAATGGGATTAAAGTGACGTCACGGCTCATATAAATACCCCTCCTGTGACGTATGCGGCCTCATCTCGTTGTTGGAGGACGAAGAGCACGACGACGACGGTTGAAACTAAAACAACCTCGAAAAAGCGGCGACATTTTGTTGTTTCCCTCCGAACAAGTGTCTCTCATGAGTCGACGGACGGTGTGCTGACGGTTCCTCGCGGGCTGCAGTAAGCTTCCAGTGGGTGTAATGGCGGATAAAGACGCCTGCAGGGAGTACCTCTCCTCTCTGGAGGACCTGACGTTCAACAGCAAGCCGCACATCAACATGCTCACCATCCTGGCCGAGGAGAACCTGCACTTCGCCAAGGAAATCGTGGCTATTATTGAAGCGCAAATCAGCAAGGTTTCTATAAAAAATATACATAGAATAACACCTCCAGATGTTTGTGTGTAACTTTAGGCCTTGAGTTAGCAACATGGCGGTTAGCACGAGCTAGCTTTCAGTGCCACATTCCGTTAGCATTGTTGTTAGCAACGCGACTAGCTGCTTTTCTGTGTATTAAAGTGATAAATAATCCGTTTATTAGTTATTTATTTGGCTCTTAGATATCGAAACGTAGTGTTTTTAACAAGCTACATTTGTCGTAACTCGCGGTACTAATGTATACTGCTCTCTAAGTTGCTTTTTGAGTTAAAATCCACCGTAAAATGGCGAAGTGAGGCCTAGTCTCTGATGTGTCACAATAATAATGCATTGTAGTTTTGGGACTTTTATGAACATCTGTATTTTTGAAGATAGATGTATAGTCTATTGATCCCAAATGGGGAAACTATTTTGTATTTCAGTGTGTTTAGGCATTAACATATTTAACAAGTATAAACTTAATAAAGTAAAAATAGCAAATGTTAAAATATACAGTAGAAAACACAAATAATACACAATATGAAATATAATAGTATATAGATGGGTACAACTTTCAAACAAAGTAAAAACAATGAGTATATAAACATCTACAGTATAAATGAAACGCACAGATAATAACATGTGTATTAAAGTGATCAGTAATCCATGTATAGGTCATTTAGTTGGCTTTTAGAAACCACAGTATCTTAAAGTTGCTATCTGTTAAATCCAATGCTCATTTAGAGCTAATTTCTATGCAATTATATGAATGTCTTGAAATGAAATGTGTTGTAGCCAAACACCTGTACACACCTGTACACTAAACTAACTATACTGGACACATCCATAGGCTACAGGTGTATACCCGCACAGCTTTACCAACATCCTAAACACGGAGCTATGTTTCCTTAAGCCATGATTTAAAACCTCTATTGAAACATTTAAATAGTGTTCAATATTTAGTTGACTTAACACAGAGGTTTATCTGTTATTAAAAGTTGTATTGGTGTTAATTAATTCGTCCAAAGTGCCCACAATATGGATTTAATAAGGACATTACAAAACAAATCGCCATGATAAATATGGCCGTAATGTCTACTTGGTTATACAGAAGAGGACATCACTTAAACAAGGAACTAACGACATATGGGTCGTCTCACAATACCCTTAATATAGGCAAGGCAAGGCAAGTTTATTTATATAGCACTTTTCAACGCAAGGCAATTCAAAGTGCTTCACAAAAATAAATAAAAATGAAAGACATTAAAAAAGAAAAGCTAATAAAATAAACATTAAGGAAAAATACATGGATAAAAGTTACAGTGCAGTTTAAAATATGAATAGTTCAATTAAACATTACAAGTTCAATTAAACATTACAAATATATAGACATTATATACAGCTCGAATAGACGTGGCTCCTGTGTCCTACAGTCCCGGCATTAGAGACACTTTTATGTTACGGTGGATTTTGATTTGTGCAGCCGTCAGATTTATTTAAAGCATGCGTCACATTATCTCCTTCGTATATCTGCTGATGTTCATGTTAATAAAAACTGTCCACACACACGTCTACGTAAAGCCACAGTAACAGCAAGTCTCTAGTGAATCTTGATTTGCTGAAATGTCATTGAATGGTTAAAATGTTTATAATAAAAAATGTGAAATGTGCTTTTTGTCATTTTTTATTTCCCAGTGTAATTTCTTGGTCGGTGTCCCGTGTGTGACACACGGTGTTAAGCTGCTCGCTATGAGCGCGGTTAGACGCACTAAATGCTCCCTGAAGGGCTTTTTCCAAACAGCCCTGCGAGGGGTTAAACCTTAACATAAAACTCACCGTGTGTGAGCGTAAAGAGGCCTGGGTGAAGTACAGAGGGCGCTTTGAAGAGTGCTCTCTGGAGGTAAACGGGTCACGGGCGCTTTTTGTTTTACCCACGTGCACCCGAAGAACGTTTTTGGATTTTATCTCAAAGGACTTCCTGCATTTCGGTTCCCGACGAAGACTCTGGACTGCTGGTGTTTTCCCTCCTCACTGACTCTATCCTCCCACGTCTTGATATCCCTCCACGCAGCGACTTGTGCTTTGTTGTGAAATGTTTTGCTTTTTAACCCCTTGTTGTTCTCTAAACTTGTCGAGTTCTCTATTGCTCCAGGCCCCGTCCGCCGAGAAGCTTCCCGTTTTGTACTTAGTGGATTCCATAGTGAAGAATGTTGGAGGAGAGTACCTTGCAGTGTTTGCTAAAAACCTAATCACTTCATTTATATGTGTCTTTGAAAAGGTACAGTTCTCTTTGCTGCTGTTTCAAATCACACATTCACATGAAATCTGTCTGTCGCTTCGTGTTCCCTCCGCGTATCAAGGGGCCATTCGCCCCAACATTAAAACGACTTCTCCCTGGTTACAAAGTGTGGGCTTTTCCTCAAATATAACCCCCCCCCCCCCAATATCTAAAAATCATGACACATTGAAGATAAAGCAGTTTCTTGTAGGGTCTATTTTCTCTCTGTATCCAGGATCTCAATGTAAAACCCATTTCTGCTTAAAACAAACCTTTTAAAACTGTCTTCAGTTTCCTGCAGGGAATCAGAAACCTCCAGCGTCCACCAGTAAATATAAACAATAAAAAACCTCGTTAATTAAGAGGGTTGTTTTTAATGTTGGGGTGAATCGTCTATACACGCCTTGCTAATAAAAGGGAGGGTTTGATAACGCTTCTTGCCATATCTAATGGAGCTAAGTGTGTGTGTGTTGGCGCTGGCCCACTGTGTGCTGTGTCTGCAGGTGGATGAGAACACCAGGAAAAGCCTCTTCAAGCTGCGCTCCACCTGGGAGGACGTGTTTCCTCTGAAGAAGCTCTACGCCCTCGACGTCAGGGTGAACGGCGTCGATCCCGCCTGGCCAATCAAAGCCCTGCCGCCCTCCGTCAGCAACGCCTCCATACACGTCAACCCCAAGTTCCTCAAGCAGGTGTGTATCTGCCGTGTACACACACACACACACACACTGAACCCCAAGTTCCTCAAGCAGGTGTGTATCTGCTGTGTACACACACACACACACTGAACCCCACGTTCCTCAAGCAGGTGTGTATCTGCTGTGTACACACACACACACACACACTGAACCCCACGTTCCTCAAGCAGGTGTGTATCTGCCGTGTGTACACACACACACACACACACACACACACTGAACCCCAAGTTCCTCAAGCAGGTGTGTATCTGCTGTGTACACACACACACACTGAACCCCACGTTCCTCAAGCAGGTGTGTATCTGCTGTGTACACACACACACACACACACACTGAACCCCACGTTCCTCAAGCAGGTGTGTATCTGCCGTGTGTACACACACACACACACACACTGAACCCCAAGTTCCTCAAGCAGGTGTGTATCTAACACACGCACTTAATCACAAGTTATAGGAGCAGGTATGTTTCTTTTTTCTTGCACACACACACACACGCACGCACGCGCGCGCGCGCACACACACACGCACAAGTTATTTTAGCACGTGTGTATCCGACACACAAGCATACTACATCCCAGGTTATTAAAGCAGGTATCTACTATACACACACTTAATCAAATGTTATTAAATCAGGTGTGTATCTCACACACACACACACACACACACACACACACACACACACACGCACAAGTTATTTTAGCACGTGTGTATCCGACACACAAGCATACTACATCCCAGGTTATTAAAGCAGGTATCTACTATACACACACACACACTTAATCAAATGTTATTAAATCAGGTGTGCATCTCACACACACACACACACACACACACCACACACACACACACACACACACACACACACACACACACCCCCCCCAGGTACGTTCCGTATTGTGAAACTCTTTTAGCGTCTACTCCAGCTTTCATAAAGTGCCAGGATATTATTTAAAAACATCGGTATTGTGCAAATATTGACAAATGCCGTAAAGGCGAAGAGCTCGAGCTGTCGTGTGAGTTCAGGAAATGACATCATCGCCAAACATGCAGTGGTTCTCAACTGGTGGGTCGCGACCCTAAAGTGGGTCTTTTTATTTCATACAGTTCAATTTGGATTCTAGAAACGTGATCAGTTTACAGCAGGGCGGGGACCTTTGTCCTCGAGGGCCGTTTCAGTTTCCACAACGCCCTCCGAGGGCCGTGCCGATAAACCCTCACCTCCCACCCACTCCCTTCTCTCCTGCCGTGCAACCTCTCAGTCCAGATGTCTTTTACCTTCATTGTTTGTACGCTTTGGAGAGAGTGGAAGGCGTAAGGACCGGCAGGCCCTCGTAGCCGTGCATTCCAGGGATTTAATGAACTTCAAACTGAGGAACACATGTGCGTCGTTACCGCAGGAAGACGAGCCAGACAGCTTCGTGTTAAATACGTGACATGCATTAAAAGACGATATATAAAAAATAAAAAGTCACATAATAAAATAAAATTACACGTCCTGTAACAGTTCTACGGATTTAGCAGCCGGGTATATATTAGTTATTAACGGCATTCACATATTGCACATAGTTTGTTGGTATTTAGCAGCAAGGGGTGGTGTGTGTGTGTGTGTGTGTGTAGGGCTGCACGATTCTTGCTCAAATGTGAATCACGATTTTCCTCCATAAGAACTGAGATCACGATTCTCATCGTTTCAATGAAAATATGTATTGCACTCTTACTCTTAGACGTCACGTGAGTACAATGCATTTAAACAGACAACATTTGTCTCTCTTGTAACAAAAACATAACTTTGTCTTTAGTCTGTAGTTGCTGAATACTGAACACACATTACTACATTCAAAATGTGGAACCTGGAGCCAACTACTGTGGCTTAACAGACACATCAACATCAAAGCGCTGGACTTAAATCCAAGGCTCAGTTTCTTGTAGCAAAACATGGAGTAACTCAAATGAATTTGACAGCCAACTACTGTGTGCGTAACAAAATATACAGTAACTAAAATAAAGATATTGCTGCTGCCTGAGTGCTGAAGATAAAAAATAGAATTTTTGCAGCTTTATAATAACATGTAAACTTTGCAGTAGCACCTGTCCACAGTGACAGGACACCCAACTACTGTACAACACCAGCCTGTTTGTTACAGGGAGGAATGCACTTCAGTTACTAAAAACACCTCACCACAGTCACAGTGCTGAAGATACAACAAAACAGTCACAGCTTTAGAATAATAATATAAAAAAAGCCTAGCCAGCTAGCACCCAGTTCAACTACTGCACTGAAAGGTTCTTGTACTGAAAAAACACATACACTTAAACAAAGTGCTAGAGTAGTAATGTCACTGAATCAAAAGGATTCACTTAAATACTGCAGTCAGTACTGAATATAAAAACGGAACGGAACATAAAGTTACAGCTTCAGAATAAATGTAAATAAAGCCTAGCTGTAGCTACTAGCACAGTCCATCTACTTTTTTCGGCACAAGCACAACTTCCCTCTCACTCTCGCCAGAGTCGCCACCGGGATTTTCATCGGTGTTGTTGTCATCGTCCTCGGCCTCCTCGTCACTCATTCTCTGTTTTTCCTGTACTACTAGTCGCTCTCGTCACTCTTTGCTAATCAGTGCTAATGCTAACGCTTCTGTAAACATACTGCCGGCTCCTGCCCTCACGTGCTGCAGTCAGTGAGGGTTGCCAGGTATACTTACTATAAGCCACATTGGGCTTATCCTTCTGTGAAGTTGCTTGGTAGTAAGTAATAATGGTTGTTGCGGTTGTGAGCTTGTAGACCCGACATATATAGGTTTAAAGTGCTCGTGTTCTTGTGCGCTTGTTTCCATAGACCTGGTTGCTTACTCCTTCCTAACTGGCAACCCGAGTGGCTGCAGAGTGAACACGGCATGAGAGGAGGAGAGACAGACAGAACACTACCATTTGCATGCGATCATGGTACTTTAATGTTAAATGTATAGAGTAGATTTGCTTTACATCGTTTAAGTTTGATTGACATAGCAAGTTGGTATTATTCAGAAGCAAAATAATTTAAAAATGTAAAAAAATCCCCCCAAAAAAATCAGCTTGACGTCATAGGATCGCTGTAATTTAGAAATGAGATCGCATAGGTGTCTGAATCGAGATCACGATCTTTTTTCGATTAATCGTGCAGCCCTAACACACACACACTGAACCCCATGTTCCTCAAGCAGGTGTGTATCTAACACGCGCACTTAATCACAAGTTATAGGAGCAGGTATGTTTCTTTTTTCTTGCACACACACACACACACACACACACACACACACATACATACACACACACACACACACACACACACACACACACACACACACACACACACACACACACACGTTATTTTAGCACGTGTGTATCCGACACACAAGCATACTACATCCCAGGTTCTTAAAGCAGGTATCTACTGTACACACACGCTGAACCAAATGTTATTAAATCAGGTGTGTATCTCCTACACACACACACCCACACACACACACACACACACACACACCCCCCCCCCCCAGGTACGTTCCGTATTGTGAAACTCTTTTAGCGTCTACTCCAGCTTTCATAAAGTGCCAGGATATTATTTAAAAACATCGGTATTGTGCAAATATTGACAAATGCCGTAAAGGCGAAGAGCTCGAGCTGTCGTGTGAGTTCAGGAAATGACATCATCACCAAACATGCAGTGGTTCTCAACTGGTGGGTCGCGACCCTAAAGTGGGTCCTTTTTATTTCATACAGTTCAATTTGGATTCTAGAAACGTGATCAGTTTACAGCAGGGCGGGGACCTTTGTCCTCGAGGGCCGTTTCAGTTTCCACAACGCCCTCCGAGGGCCGTGCCGATAAACCCTCACCTCCCACCCACTCCCTTCTCTCCTGCCGTGCAACCTCTCAGTCCAGATGTCTTTTACCTTCATTGTTTGTACGCTTTGGAGAGAGTGGAAGGCGTAAGGACCGGCAGGCCCTCGTAGCCGTGCATTCCAGGGATTTAATGAACTTCAAACTGAGGAACACACATGTGCGTCGTTGCCGCAGGAAGACGAGCCAGACAGCTGCATGTTAAATACGTGACATGCATTAAAAGACGATATATAAAAAATAAAAAGTCACATAATAAAATAAAATTACACGTCCTGTAACAGTTCTACGGATTTAGCAGCCGGGTATATATTACAGTTATTAACGGCATTCACATATTGCACATAGTTTGTTGGTATTTAGCTGTGTGTGTGTGTGTGTGTGTGTGGGGGGGGGGTCAACTAGGGACTAGGGGCTGTGCTGGTTGTATAGTCTGTGTTGTGGTCAGGGCTCGACGTTAAATGGCCCGGATGCACTATTTAGACCCCGGCCAGCATCGCCTACTTTCCACTTGCCGTTCGGGCCACCAAAAATATCGCTTAAAAACAAACCCGGTCCTGTGGTATTTGTATTTTGTAGTTTAGTTAAATTGTTTCATTTATCAACGCTGCAACACAGCGTTCCGTGAGTCGGTTGTCGTTGTTGGGTGAAAAGCAAACGGCTGTGGAGCGTGCTCCTTCACGACAGACTATCGCGCCACCGAACCATTCACCAACATGTTTTTAATACCAGCGGTAACCGGGCAACAAACAATCTTCAAATAAAAGAAAGTCCCCGGAGGAGTTAAAGGAGAAGAAGAGGGAGGACGTTTCAGCCAGCTCGATTATCCGGCTGAACAAAACGGGAATTTCCGGGTCTCAGGACGCGTCACTGCAGCTCTCAATATGATGCCAGTATAAACAAGGTCTTCTGTCGGCTCTGTGCATCGATGCTGACAGCAAGTGAAGAGTAGAATATAAAGGTATTGGCTTTAGGGAAGCGTCCCAGCAGTTTAGGAGAATGAAGCCGTGCATGACATTAAGGATTTTGGGAGATGGCCCTGTGCGCTATCTAAGCTAATCTACAGATGGCCCTGAAGAATGCGCGTGGACGAAGTGACGCACGAAGGGTTTGGGGGGGACCTCCCCATAGAACATTTAGATGTGTGCAGGTCTTAGATGCTGTCTGGTGCGCTAGACTGGATTATAAGATGAACCACCACAATATTATATTGTACAATTGTATTCTTCATTTCACTTGTTTGTTTGTTCTTTGTGTTTGCTCGCTTCCTGCATAGCTATAAGAAACACTTAAGTTGTTGGTCAAGACACTTTCCATCTGATGAAGGCAGATAGAAAACATTACATTCAGTTATAACTTCCAACACAAACATTATTTACACTATTATGGCCCCTGTTAAAAATGTTTGTAATGTTATCTGCTGTAAGTTGGTCGAGCGAATGCCTCCTCATCCGGAAGCTGACCGAGCAGCAGTCGAGAGGAGCCGAGCGCATCCGCCAAGCACACAACGTGGAGACGTCAGAGTTCCCGTTAGCCGCCAAATCTAAATCTCTTCGGTCAAAATGATTTCCCTTTAGAGCAATACCGCTTCAGTTACGCCACTTATGTGACAGACAAGAAGAGTCAACTCTAATGTCTAACACGTGGAGAAAGAGATGTCCTTGTTTGCAGCCTTTATTTAACCAGGTGATCTCTTCTTCAGGGTGACCTGCAGGACATTAGTTACACATGTAACATAGAAACAACAGAACAACAATAAGGACAACAACATAATGTACAGTTTACAGACTCTGTTCACAGTGACGGGTACCGTGAGTATCAGACAGCACGGCACCCAGCGAGTTCCAGAGTGACGCAGGGGAACCAGAGAGCTCAGGTTCAAACAGCTCTGCAGACTGCTCCAAGTGAGTGGAGCTGCTCATCTGAAAGCTTTCTCCCCTAAGACCGTCCGAGCACTTTGAACATTTAATAAAACAACATCACGAGATCTCAGGCAATACGTACTTTCAATTCGCAGAGAGATCAGAGAGCAGATATAAAAAGGTAGTTTCCCTAAATGGGTTGATTGTGCGTTGATCTGTTGGTAATGCCTCGGGGTTCCGCTGGGCATGTAAACAAATGCATAACGCTGCGCTATACTTTGTGGCCTCACCCGGTTGCATAGCGACACTCATTGTGTAGTTGTCTTTTAATAAGCAGGTAGTCATATCATTAGCTAGAACTAGCTGGATCTGATCGATATGGACAGAAACGCGAGTGAAGTCTGATCTGACGGGAGAGAGAGATCAGCTGCAGCGGTGAGCGGAACAAAACACTTCAGGTTAGAATATCACACGTAGCTATTTCAATGACCTCTCAAACTACCGTAACTAGTTATAGATGTGTTTAGTTTCACTGTCGGGTCCCTCATTACTGGATCCGCGAGCTGCATGATACTGGCATGATAGATTGCCCGATCGGGCACCCAGCAGGTGAGGCTTCATTGCCCGTGCTAGACGGCCCCGGGCCATCGGGCAGTCCTTAATGTCGAGCCCTGGGATGGTTCTAATCTATTACGAAGCCATCACATCTCTGACTCCTGATGACAGGAAGGCAGAAAGCGCATTATGCAAATAATAATACTCATAATGGCAGACATTAAACCAAATGTGAACAATTGAGCAAAATGAGGAAGAACTGATGATTAAAATGTTGTAGTAATGTAGTTAGTGCATACATTGCTATGGCAACAAATGTGTTAATTTTCTTCATTATTAGTCGATTTCTTTGGACGAATGCTCCGGGCGAGAGGTTACAATGGTGGGGCCAGTGACAACACAAGTCCACCTGCCCAGAGGGCCAGTGGCATTTTACCCTTAATGTCTACCTCTGGTGGGGGGGGGGGGGGGGAGGGTAGGGGGTTAACTGGGGGCTGTGCTGGTTGTATAGTCTGACCGCTACTAAACGGCACATTGAGTGAACACAACAGAAACTAACACCAGGTGAACATCCGACATTCTGCATCCACTCTCCTCACTCTCTCCTCACTCTCTCTCTCTCTCCAGTCTGATGATGCACTCTCTCCCCAGCCGACTCCCTCTAAACCTCCTGCTCTTCAGGCCGCGCCCTCTCCTCTTCAGGCCACGCCCCCTGCTCCTCATGCCCCGCCCCCTGCTCTGGTGACCCCCGTCCTCTCCTCCAGCCTGACGCAGGAGTCTCTGATTCGTCAGCAGCTTCTGGCCAAACAGAAGCAGCTGCTGGAGCTTCAGCAGAAGAAGATCGAGCTGGAGCTGGAGCAGACCAAAGCCCAGCTGGTAGGAACACGTGTGTCTCATTTCCCATTCCTCTGTTGGTCCCTGAAGGCACCAGGTGTCAGAAAATAAGCTCTTGTTTATGATACTTACGGTGCGTTCAATACGGACCCAAAGCTATTTTTGGCCTAGCGTTAGTCCCACAAGTTTCCAGTGATTTAAAGGTCTCCTAAGTTCGCTCTGTTCTGTCAAATGCCCCTTTCACACCAACACGGTTCCAGGGCCGGTTCGGAGCTTGAAAAGCACCGTTTTTTCATGTTCACACCGCAGCGGAGCCGCCTCTAAGCTCCGGAATCCGCTTCGTTTCAAGCACCAAAAAGTTGTCGGTCTAGAAAGCAAGCACCGCATACGTCACGCTTACGTCGGAGGCATCAGTTGTAATGTTATACCAAAGTAATTAATGCTGCAAAGCTGGGTATGTTGAGCTTGGCGCATGCAGAGGCTAACAACAGCTAGCTCTAACGCGAATAGGACGTATATTTACCTTCTTTCTCCTACGGAATCGTCGTTGATGATGATTGTAAAGAACTTTTGAATGTAGCATGTAACGACTGTAAAGTTGGAAGTAAAGTCGTTCCATTTCGTTTCGACGGAGCAAAACGAGTAGCGCTTCAATACAATCTGCCATCGTTGTTGTTGTCGATGTGAGGGGTTTCCGCGCGGTTTGGCTTTATGAAGCAGGCACGCAAACGGTTACGTCAGGACGCAGCACCAGTCGGGCTCTGAGCGGTGTGAACAGAGCGGGAGCTGAACCGGTTCTGAACCTGAAAAGCTCTAGAACGGAGCTAGAACAGGAGAAGCCTTGGTGTGAAAGGGGTATATCTGTCCTCTCTGTTGTTGTCTAACTCCTCTCTGTTGTTGTTGTTGTTGTTGTTGTTGTCTAACTCCTTTCTGTTGTTGTTGTTGTCTAACTCTCTGTTGTTGTCTAACTCCTTTCTGTTTAACTCCTTTCTGTTGTTGTTGTCTAACTCTTTTCTGTTGTTGTTGTTGTTGTTGTTGTCTAACTCCTCTGTTGTTGTCTAACTCCTTTCTGTTGTCTAACTCATTTCTGTTGTTGTTGTCTAACTCTTTTCTGTTGTTGTTGTTGTCGTCTAACTCCTCTCTGTTGTTGTCTAACTCCTTTCGGTTGTGTCTTCAGATGGGGGGGTTTGTGATGCCCCCTGCAGTCCCGGTGAAACCCGGCCCTCCAGCTGCTCCGGGGGTCCGTCCCTGGCTGCCCCCCCCTCAGCCCGACCCCAAACCCCCCACCAGGGACCCCCGTATAAACAGAGTCGCCGGAACCCCCACCGGGAAGAAAGAAAGCCACGCCCACACAGGAAGTGCTGCTGTGACACTGGAGAAACCCCCACGACCCGAGAAGCCCCGGACCCCCCGAAAAGAGGCGCCAAAACCCCCCACCACCACCGCTACCACTCCCATCACGAAAAGCGTCCAGATGAAACCGAAACCGGCGGAAAACGAGACCAAAAAGGACCCCCGTTTGAAGAAGAGGGGAGGTGGGGCCATAAAGGAGGAGGAGCCTAAGAAGAAGAAGGAGGAGCCTTTGAGAGGGGGCGGCAACAAAGGGAAGCTTCTGAACGGATCGAAACACGAAGAGGAGAAGATGGAGTTCAAAGCAGGAGGCAACGCTCGCACCCACGCCAGGAAGCGTTCCCGCTCGCCCCCCGTCTCGCCCCCGAAGAGGAAGGAGCGCCGCCGGACGCGGAGCAGCTCCCTTTCCCCGCCCCCCCCCTCGCACAAACCAGGGAAACCCCCCCGACGCGAACCAGAACACGGCAAGAAGAAGAGCCAATCGGAGAGCAGGAGGTCCAAGAGGCCGGTGGAGGACCCCCTGCACCCCCCCCACCCCCCCCGAGGCCACGACGGGGCCAAGGAGGGCAAGGACGGCCCGGCCCCCCCCCACCGCTGGAGGAGCGGCTGGGAGGAGAACAAGCAGTGAGTCAGCATTTTATTCAAAACTTTATTTATAACTTCAGTATGGCACAGATATAAGATTCAATAAGATGGAACTTTATTATTATTTATGAAACACAATAAAACCGATAATCACAGGTGTGTAACAGTCTGTGATGAAACTGTGTTGTTGATGTTCCTTATTGACCCCCCTCTGTGTTTCCTCTCAGCCCGAAGCCTGAGGACCCCCACCTGAAGCCGGCTACCCCCCGTCACAAACCCTACAGCACCCCCACACGCCCCCAGACGCCTCGCACCGCAAAGCACCGCCTCAGTGTTGACGCCAACATGCAGATCCCCGAGGTCCTAAACTCCGTCTCCAAGAAGGACCTGCTCAGGAGGGTGAGTCCCCAACACCCCCACCCTCGACAACGTGAACGCTTATTTACCGTATCGCCCCCAATGCAATCTGAAAACGAGGGGTCGTCTTGGGGGGGAGGATTTAATCGCAATTGTTTTTAAATTTATTTCTGTAAGGATAACTGTGTGTGTGTGTGTATACCCTCTGTGTGTATACCCTCTGTGTGTGTGTGTGTGTATACCCTCTGTGTGTCTGTGTGTGTGTGTGTATACCCTCTGTGTGTGTGTGTGTATACCCTCTGTGTGTGTGTATACCCTCTGTGTGTCTGTGTGTATACCCTCTTGTACCTGTGTGTGTATGCCCTCTGTGTGTGTGTGTATACCCTCTGTGTGTGTATACCCTCTGTGTGTATACCCTCTGTGTGTGTGTGTGTGTATACCCTCTGTGTGTGTGTGTGTATACCCTCTGTGTGTATACCCTCTGTGTGTGTGTGTATACCCTCTGTGTGTATACCCTGTGTGTGTGTGTGTGTATACCCTCTGTGTGTGTGTGTGTATACCCTGTGTGTGTGTGTGTATACCCTCTGTGTGTGTATACCCTCTGTGTGTGTATGCCCTCTGTGTGTGTGTGTGTATACCCTCTGTGTGTGTGTGTATACCCTCTGTGTGTGTGTGTATACCCTCTGTGTGTGTGTATACCCTCTGTGTGTGTATACCCTCTGTGTGTGTATGCCCTCTGTGTGTGTATGCCCTCTGTGTGTGTGTGTATACCCTCTGTGTGTGTATACCCTCTGTGTGTGTGTGTATACCCTCTGTGTGTGTGTGTGTGTATACCCTCTGTGTGTGTGTATACCCTCTGTGTGTGTGTATACTCTCTGTGTGTGTGTGTACTCTCTGTGTGTGTGTGTATACCCTCTGTGTGTGTATACCCTGTGTGTGTATACTCTCTGTGTGTGTATACCCTCTGTGTGTGTGTATACTCTCTCTGTGTGTGTGTGTGTACTCTCTGTGTGTGTGTGTATACCCTGTGTGTGTATACTCTCTGTGTGTGTGTGTATACCCTCTGTGTGTGTATACCCTCTGTGTGTGTGTGTGTAATCACAACAGAGTGGAGAAAGACATTTCCCTGTGAGGCATTAATATAGTATGTCTCCCCCCCCCCCCCCCCCCCGCAGGCCAGTAAGCGCCTGGAGAGCGGAGAGATTTCTCAGGAGGACTTCCTGAACATGGCCCACCAGATCAAGCACTTCTTCCAGTACCAGGAGGAGAAGCAGCGCCCCGACAGCTGGGATCCCCTCAGTGGTCTCCCCAGACCCCCCCTCACCTCCGTGGCACCCAGACCCCCCCTCACCTCCGGGGCACCCAGACCCCCTCCCGCCTCCGGGGGCCCGCGACCCCCCCCCGCCTCCATGGACGCTGCCGAGCTGTCGTACTACGAACACAAGTTGAAGCTGAGGAAGACGCAGGTGAACCGGAGGGCGGCCGGAGAGGAGTGGGAGGGAGACGAGAGTCCAGAGGAGGGAGAGGGAGAGGCGGAGGCGGACCCGCCAGGGAAATACAGCCGGGGGCCCCGAGACAGACCAGGTGAGTGAGAGGGGGGACCAGGGTTACCATGGTTACCATTAGACCGGACAGATGGGGAAGACTGTTTATCGAGCGGTGCAGGGATGAGGTTTCTCTGTAGTTCCACCCTTTGTAAGGGGTTTCTCCACAGGTCACATGACCAACAGAGAGGTGACGGGTCACATGACCAACAGAGAGGTGACGGGTCACATGACCAACAGAGAGGGAAGACAGTAACACAATTGGAAACCCAATAACAGTAGAGGGTGCCGTGATGCCGTGTGTCTGCTGTTCCTCCAGAGAAAGGGATTTCTCCAGAGGGTTTAGGAAAATAGCTGGAATTAAGGTCTGGAAAACAAAGCTGTTTGATAAATACACGTTTTGTAATCTCCACATGTCTACTTTTATAATGTTCGAATCATAACTCTAATGTCCAGAAGCAAAATGCTAACGTGATGCTCGAGACCAGGGGTATCCCACTAAAATGCAACGAGGTCCAGTTAGAGAACATGTCCCCAAAGGTCCGGAACATCAAAATGTCCAAGTTGCTTTATGAATTAGTGTGATATATATTGAAGTAGCTTTATCAACTTCTGCATGTAATCAACAGCTGACTGCCAATCAAATAAAGAAAGCACAATTAAAAAACAACAACATTTATTGTCTATTAACAATATATTACTTTTTAAAAAAGTAATATATTACACTACTTCGTTACTATCGACATAAAGTAACTCGTTACTTTACTCGCCGAGCACGTACGAACTGCGCATGCGTGAGTGGCAATAACTCTCCTTACCAGCAGGCGGCAGTAGTGTGTATTCGTCATTCAAAACAGGCAACAACCGGAAGACAGAGAAGAAGAACTACGTGATATAAACAAACAACACATAGCGTGTGCGGTAGCTTCACCTTAGCATGTGTTCTTTGCAGGTGCTTGTTGACGTGGTGTTCACAGCAGTGCATAAAAGCTTCTGCCCCGGACACAGTTTGCACCTCACCGTCACTTCCTGTCTATTCCTCGGACGAACTCAAAGTAACGGGCTGACCTCCACCCCTCGAGAGTCATCGCTGACTCAGCCATGTTTATGCAGCACTGCACGTGGAGATGTGGCAAGTCGCGCAGATTACGTACACATAAAACTACAAAGTACTGATATAGTAAATTAATAATTATTTCTGTGTAGTTGTATATTGCGATAATAACGTATGGTTGTCACAAAATCCCACGGCACACCCGGACTTGCCTCACGCACACCGTTTGGGAACCACTGGGTTACAGGGATGCAACACAGGTATGGGGAAAAGAGAGAGGACTATTCGAAGCAGGAAAGAAACGGCGTAATAAACGATCTGACAAAGGCCTGGCTATCATGCTTCAATTAACTGCTATTCTTCATAATATACTCGGATCAATACGAGACAGAGATGTTACAAATCAAGGGTTTTCATTATTATTTACAGCAGGGGGGGGAAACCTTTTTCCTTTACATTTTTACAACATCCTCCGAGGGCCGTACAAATGATTGAACTCAACCTCTGCTTAAAAATACTAAAATCACAGCCCATTCATTCGGCCTTTCTTTCATGCTGTGCAAAGAAACAGCAACCAATCCAGATATCTCACCATGACTCACGCATGCACGTGCACGGTGTGGCACGACCACCAACACAGAAAGATATGGACACAAGATGTGTGCAAATGTATTTAGTATTCTATCCATGTGAACATGATTTAAGTGGGGGGTGGACCTAACCTCCTCTATGGGGGTCCGGGGGCCTAACCTCCTCTAGGGGGGTCCGGGGCATGCTCCCCCGGGAAGATTACATATTGAAGTTGAAAGCATCAATCTGGTGCACTTTGAGAGCAGCATGAGGAGATCTATGGATACATCTCTCAACACCAGATGAAACAGAACTGGAAGCAGATTTTTCTTTTTTTTACAAATCACTCCCATTTTAAACTCTATTCCTGTTATTTTTAACAACTTTTGTATTACTGTCATATAGTATTTTATACCTGTTTTTCATTTAGTCTCATTAATAACTATAATGATCATATCAAGGTGTGCCTTAACCTCACTGAGCTGAGGCTATGTGAGCCTCTCAGGAGAGAGCTCTCTTCCACCTGGTTGGAGAAAAGCTCTTTAAATCCGTTAGCATAGCTAGCTAACCAGATGCTAACAAACAGATCGCCACTGTGCTTACAACTGAAGACACAGCCACGCAAACACTGCGGCATGTGTACGGCTCCTTATGGGTATTGCAATACTTGAAGGGCTGGAGCGGCGTTCCGGTGCTCTCTGTCAGCACTCCTTTCAGACGAGACGTATACCACGTGAAGACACGTTACGCTCGTGTTGTGTTCATGAACCTGTCCTTGGCCAGGAAAAACAGGTCCTCGCTTGTTTAATTATTTTTGCGGTCTAGATTTCTTCTTCTTTTTTGAAGTGAGAAGTTGTCCGTCTGTCGGACTGACGGACTGACCCCCCCCCCCCCCCCCCCAAAACGAAAACTCTTCGGTTCTCCACGAATTACACAAGTCACCCAAATCAGCGTTAAAAAAGCGGGAGGCACCGAAAAATCCCCTATTAATGTATTGATTATAGCGCCGGGTCCGCCTGTTGCCGACCCCTGCTATAAAGGAGCTACAGCGAGTCCAGCGGCACGACTTCCACGTCACGCCGACTTCAGATCCAGATCAAACACACAGATTCTAGATGGAACGAGTTGAAGTGTTTGTCTGAACACTTTGCAGGAGGCAGGGACTGGCTTTCAAGCAGAACAGAAACTAGCTCAGAGGAGTGTTCACGTGTTCGGCGTAATGACGAAGAGGTAAAACAAAGAGTAAGAATATAAATTTTAAATGTGCTCAGCAGGAGAGAGGAGGAGTAAGGAGGCGGAGGAGCCGCGCCCCCCTCTCGGACCAATGATCGAGGAGTATAATCACGGGAAGGAATTCCCAACTCTGAAGAGTCTGCCGGGACTACGGTTCAGGAGGAGAGCAGACCCCCGGGAGCCCGGTGAGTCACACACACACACACACACACACACACACACACACACACACACACACACACACACACACACACACACACACACACACACACACACACACACACACACACACACACACACACACACACACACACACACACACACACACACACACACACACACACACACACACACACACACACACACACACACACACACACACACACACACACACACACACACACACACACACACACACACACACACACACACACACACACACACACACACACACACACACACACACACACACACACACACACACACACACACGAGATTGTGCATGATTCCTCAAATCAAAGGTCAGTGTTGAGCTGGCCCTAAGGCGTGATGGTATTGAGTAACTCTGTGTGGCCCCCCAGCTGAGCGAGAGTGGACGTCTCCTCTGACGGAGCGGCAGCGCCTCAGTGAGGAGAAGAGTGGGTACGAGGCCCCCAGGAGGTACGACCCCCGCCGCCCCGAGGCCCCCCCACCCTCCCAGAGCCCTGCTGAGGGGCTCCGGTTTGAGCGGGAGCGCCTTTCCCCCCCGAAGGACCCC
This sequence comes from Chaenocephalus aceratus, assembly GCA_023974075.1. Lineage (NCBI taxonomy): Eukaryota > Metazoa > Chordata > Actinopteri > Perciformes > Channichthyidae > Chaenocephalus > Chaenocephalus aceratus. The sequence continues at coordinate 93,887 of JAMFTG010000436.1, read as the reverse complement.
GAAAGCCCCGCCCCCCGCTTCGAGAGCCCCACCAGTGAACACTCTGACGACGGTCCCCTGGAGCCCCCCCCCTCTCACCTGCCCCCTCCTAAATCCATCCTAAAGGCCCCTATCCGCCCGCTGCCCTCCGTTCGACACAGCGACTCCCCGGGACACACCCCCCCTCAGGACGGAGGTGTCCCCCCCCCACCACAACGCTACGACGGAGGGCCCCCAGCTCCCACAAACCGGCCCCCGGCGGGATGGTTCGAGGGCGGGGTGCGGTACGACGACCCCCCACGCTTCGATGGGCCTCATCAACCAAGCCGGTTTGAAGCTGGGGGACCACACCACTTTGATAGCCCCTCCCACCCTCCTCACGGGCCAATGAGAGGCTTCGAGGGCCCCCCCCACCCTCAGGGCCCCGGGAGGTTTGACGGCCCCCCTAGATTTGACGGCCCCGGTCACTTTGAAGGACCAATGAGACGATTCGATCCCCCCTGCCCTGGTCCAATGGGCTTCCAGCAGCGGCCCCTGCACTTCGACGGCCCCCCCAACCAGATGAGGTTTGACGGCCCGATGCGGTTCGATTCCCCCGTGCAACAGGGCCCCAGATTTGACCTCGGGCCACACCAGGGGGGGCCCCCGCACTACGAGGGCCCCATGAGGTTCGGCCCCCAGCACAACATGCAGCCCCCGATGAGGCCGATGGCGCCGCCCCTTTACGACGGACCCCTGGCCCCCCAGCAGAACTTCAACATGGCCCCCCAGCCCATGAACCCCCAACAGTTCCCCATGGCCTTCCCTCAGCCGGGGGGGAACTTCAACTTGCAGCCAGCCTACAGCCAACCGGGCCCCGGGAACTTCTACAACCCCGCGGCCCCCGCCATGCAGCAGCCGGTCAGTACATCACATGCAATAACACCCACTACATTTACAACCTTCGGAACATTTAGAAAATGTAGTAGCATTAGCTGGAGTAACAGCGTTTGAAGTGTTAACAGTATTATTAGTAGCAGTAGCATTAATGGTATTAGTTTTAGTGTTACTAGCAGTAGCGTTAGCAGTAGCGTTAGCAGTAGCGTTAGCGTAGCGTTAGCGTTAGCGTTAGCAGTGCTCCCTGCTCACTGCCTCCTGTGTTCCAGATGCTGGGGGCCCTCGGTCAGCCCTTCCTGCCTCAGAACTCCGTGCCTTACGTTCAGAGTGAGTCTGGTTTTAACACATTATCTCAACTGATTTTATCCCATAACCTCGTCTGATTAATCTCGTGTCTGTTTGCTTCGTCCCTGCAGCCCCGGCCCCCCCCCCAGAGAACCACTTTGGTCAGGTTGATGTGAACGACCTGCTCAATAAACTCATCTCCAACGGCATCATCAAACCCTCGCTGCCCGATGCCCCCCCCACCAGCAAAGGTGAGTGAGATTATGAATCCAAACTATTAGTTAAACATCAGCGGCTGCAGAGTAGAAAGGATGCTCAGCAGCTGCAGAGTAGAAAGGATGCTCAGCAGCTGCAGAGTAGAAAGGATGCTCAGCAGCTGCAGAGTAGAAAGGCCAATTCTTCTGACCTGAGCTCCTCCAACAATGCAGCATATACAATACAACAATTGAAAAAAGTCTTTAAACATGTCAATAGAATATGATGTGTACAAGAACATAATGTACATTAAGACAACTGGGGGCTTTCTCCCACTAGCTGGGGGCTTTCTCCCACTAGCTGGGGGCCTTCTCCCACTAGCTGGGGGCCTTCTCCACTAGCTGGGGGGGTCTCTCCCAGTAGCTGGGGGGTTTCAAACTGGGGGCTTTCTCCCACTAACTGGGGGTTACGCAGAGTTTTTCCTTGTCCGATGTGAGGGTCTAAGGACAGAGGGGGTTGTATTCCTTACAAACTGTTAAGTCCACTGAGACTAGTGTTAATTTCGTTGATTAAAACTATGACGAAATATGTTCGTCAACGACCTTTTTTTCCATGACGAAAACGAGACGATGACGAGACGGCACCGACGGCAGTAAACAATAACTGTAACGAAATCATCATGCAATATCGTTGACGAAAAGTGACGAGACGAAAAAGTAGTTTACTAAATAAAAACTATGCCAAAATCTCTCTTTACTTTCGTTGACGGAAAAGGAGGAGACGAAATATTATCAAAGATAACGTTACATCTCTGATAGTCAGTTTTCTCCCAGCAGTTCCATTTCCGGTGCTGCGGCTGGGCAGCAGCTGTGCGTCTGTGGTGCGGCTGGCAGCAGCTGTGTGTCTGTGGTGCGGCTGGGCAGCAGCTGTGTGTCTGTGCTGCGGCTGGGCAGCAGCTGTGTGTCTGTGCTGCGGCTGGGCAGCAGCTGTGTGTCTGTGCTGCGGCTGGGCAGCAGCTGTGTGTCTGTGGTGCGGCTGGGCAGCAGCTGTGTGTCTGTGCTGCGGCTGGGCAGCAGCTGTGTGTCTGTGCTGCGGCTGGGCAGCAGCTGTGTGTCCGTGCTGCGGCTGGGCAGCAGCTGTGTGTCCGTGCTGCGGCTGGGCAGCAGCTGTGTGTCTGTGCTGCGGGTCTAACTAACCTCATTCAACAGAAAATAAAATGGTAACAACAGTTCAGCGCGAGTGAGTGATAAATTGTGCACTCGACGGGTAATAATGGATTATGACTGAAATGTTCTATATAATCTGATGACTAAAAAAGACTCAACGAAAAATGAAAAACTCATTGACAAAAAGTAGACTAAAATAGTTAGTTTTCTTTGACTAAAATGCTCAGACTTTTAGTCGACTAAAACTTGACTAAATAAAAACAGGATGAGGGTGACTAAATATGACTAAAACTAAAAATGTAACGCAGAACTAAGACTAAAACTAAATAAAAAAATAGCTGACGAAATTAACACTGAGACAAATGTAAAATGTGTGATATTGGGCTCGATGGAGAGGCGAAGTCCCGCCCATCTACTTCCTGTCCATGGGACCTGATTTCGGAAAAATCATGTTGGAGAGAGAGAAAACGTATCTTTCGATCCCGTTTGAATCGTGCCATGAGTTACACATGTGATGTTTGTCAATCTTAACAAATCATTTCCGTGTCAAAAAAGTCACAGTTTGTCGTAAAACTGTTGAAATATAAGACCATGAAAAATACGCAACTGGAAAGACTACAAATCCCAGAGTCGCGTAAGTGATGTCATAACTGTGTTCCTCCACTAAGAGATAGCTAAGATCAGCACCGTATAGATATAATATATCTATATGGCGCTGGCTAAGATCAGATAACTTTAACAAGATGCCTGAGTGCTTAGTGCCAGGCTGTTGTCATACCAGCAACGGGTCTTGGGACTTCGCCTCTCTGTTGATCGCTCTGATTGAGATGTTGTTGTCTCTCTGCAGAGCCCGTGCTGGTTCTCCCTGCAGCGCCCCCTGTGGCGGTGGAGGAGGAGGAAGAGGAGGCGGAAGAGGAAGAGGACGAAAACCTCCCAGACCTCACCGGCTTCAAAGTGGACCACATGAAACTGTGAGTGCTTCTCCTTGTCTCTCTACAGGCGGTGTGTGTGTGTTTGTGTGTGTGTATAAATATCACGTCTCTCTACAGGCGGTACGTGTGTGTGTGTGTGTGTGTGTGTGTGTGTCAGAGTATAAATATCACATCTCTCTACAGGCGGTGTGTGTGTGTGTGTGTGTCAGTGTATAAATATCACGTCTCTCTACAGGCGGTGTGTGTGTGTGTGTGTCAGAGTATAAATATCACGTCTCTCTCCAGGCGGTGTGTGTGTGTGTGTGTGTGTGTGTGTGTGTGTGTGTGTGTCAGAGTATAATACCACGTCTCTCTGCAGGCGGTGTGTGTGTGTGTGTCAGAGTATAATACCACATCTCTCTGCAGGCGGTACGAGTGTGTGGTGCTGCGGCTGTACTCGGGGAACCAGTGCTGTCTGTGCAGCATGAGGTTCACGGCCAAGCAGACGGACCTGTACGCAGATCACCTGGACTGGCACTTCAGACAGAACCACGCGGGGAAGGTGGTCGGGAAGAGGATCACACACAGACGCTGGTACTACGGGCTGAGGGTGAGCACACACACACACACACGCACACAGACACGCACACAGACACGCACACAGACACGCACACAGACACGCACACAGACACGCACACAGACACGCACACAGACACGCACACAGACACACACGCGCACACACACACACACGCTGGTACTACAGACTGAGGGTACACACACACACGTGCGCTGGTACTACGGGCTGAGGGTACACACACACACACACACACACACGCGCTGGTACTACGGGCTGAGGGTGAACACACACACACAGATACGCTGGTACTACGGACTGAGGGTGAACACACACACACACAGATACGCTGGTACTACGGGCTGAGGGTGAACACACACACACACACACACACACACACACACACAGATACGCTGGTACTACGGACTGAGGGTGAACACACACACACGCACAGATACGCTGGTACTACGGACTGAGGGTGAACACACACACACACACACACACACACACACACACACACACACACACACACACACACACACACAGGTACTACGGACTGAGGGTACACACACACACACACACACACAGATACGCTGGTACTACGGACTGAGGGTACACACACACACACACACACACACAGGTACTACGGACTGAGGGTACACACACACACACACACACACACACACACACACACACACACACACACACACACACACACACACACACACACACACACACACACACACACACGGGTACTACGGACTGAGGGTACACACACACACACACACTACGGACTGAGGGTACACACACACACACACAGGTACTACGGACTGAGGGCACACACACACACACACACACACACACACACACACGGGTACTACGGACTGAGGGTACACACTAGGGTTGCCAGAAACTGACCATGATCAAAATCGATTATTCGGCAGCCCTGGCGAATAATAATCGATTATTCGACCGACCCCTCCCCCCCCCCGCGGAAAAAAAAAAAAAAAAAGGAATTCCGTTTTTCTTTACTGGAACATGTTTAACAGTACAAACAACAAACAAGCATGTCATCACAACGACGTGGCCTTGAAGTGAAGTTGGTAATGGCCGGCTGTGCTGCGTCTTTCTCTGTAACCTCTTTGGCTTCGCACTCAAATGCGAACGCATTGTTGAGGTTGAGCTGTGATAGACCAACGTCTTTTCGCAGAGCTTGCATTTAACTTCCTTTGGACTTGTAAGTTCGAAGTAGTTCCACGAGGAGGAACTCTTTTTACCTGCCGCTTTGTTCATCTTTAGTCGCACGTGTGAGGAGAGAGGGGGGGGGGGGTCGGTGTGAGGGAGAGGGGGGGGGGGGCGGGGTCGGTGTGTAGCTGCTGCAGCAGCAGTCTGCTCTGCACGCAGGCTTCCTCCAAGTTTACAGTAAAACAAACTGGTGGTGTGACCAATGACAATTATTAATACTATTACTATTATTAGCATATATATATATTTATATATATTTTGGTTGAAAATAAGCCAGAAAAAAAAAAAAATACATAAATAAAAAAAAAAATATATATAAATAAAATCGATTTTTAAAAATAATATTCGATTATGGAGACTGTAGCGAATATTCGAATAATCGAATAATCGCTGGCATCCCTAGTACACACACACACGCTGGTACTACGGACTGAGGGTGGGCACACACACAGACACACACACGCTGGTACTATGGACTGAGGGTACACACACACACACACACACACACAAGCTGGTACTATGGACTGAGGGTACACACACACACACACACACACACACACTGGTACTACAGACTGAGGGTGAACACACACACACGCTGGTACTACAGACTGAGGGTACACACACACAAGCTGGTACTATGGACTGAGGGTACACACACAAGCTGGTACTATGGACTGAGGGTACACACACACAAGCTGGTACTACAGACTGAGGGTGAACACACACACACACGCTGGTACTACAGACTGAGGGTACACACACACACACGCTGGTACTACAGACTGAGGGTACACACACACAAGCTGGTACTATGGACTGAGGGTACACACACACACACACACACACAAGCTGGTACTATGGACTGAGGGTACACACACACACACACACACACACACACACACACACACACACACACACACACACTGGTACTACAGACTGAGGGTGAACACACACACACGCTGGTACTACAGACTGAGGGTACACACACAAGCTGGTACTATGGACTGAGGGTACACACACAAGCTGGTACTATGGACTGAGGGTACACACACACACGCTGGTACTACAGACTGAGGGTACACACACACACGCTGGTACTACAGACTGAGGGTACACACACAAGCTGGTACTATGGACTGAGGGTACACACACACACACACGCTGGTACTACAGACTGAGGGTACACACACACACACGCTGGTACTATGGACTGAGGGTACACACACACACACACACACGCTGGTACTACGGACTGAGGGTGAACACACACACACGCTGGTACTACAGACTGAGGGTACACACACACACACGCTGGTACTACAGACTGAGGGTACACACACAAGCTGGTACTATGGACTGAGGGTACACACACACACACACACACACACGCTGGTACTACGGACTGAGGGTGAACACACACACACGTACTACGGACTGAGGGTACACACACACACTACGGACTGAGGGTACACACACACACGGGTACTACGGACTGAGGGTGGGCACACACACGCTGGTACTACGGACTGATGGTGGGCACACACAGACACACACACACGCTGGTACTATGGACTGAGGGTGAACACGCACGCACGCGCTGGTACTACGGACTGAGGGGACACATACACACACACACACACAGACAGATGCTGGTACTACGGACTGAGGGTGAACACACACACACACACACACCACGGACGGAGGGTGAACAAAAATATTAGAACAATTTCAGAAAAGCTTTTTAAATGTCTGAATTTCTTTATTTTCTAAATATGTATTAAATTCTTTGGCCTCCTTTCTGAAACATGTGGAAAAGATGTAACTTCAGTTGCATCGGGTAGGATGTCTGAAACATGTTGTAAACACGACGCACACATTAACGCTGACCCTCCCCAGGACTGGGTGGAGTTCGAGGAGATCGCGGATCTGGAGGAGCGAGCGAAGAGCACCTTCTTCGAGAAAGTGAACGAGGAGGAGGTGCAGAAGAGCCAAGCCGCCGCCAAGGAGAAGGAGTTCCAGAGCGTGAAGGCCACCAAGGACGCCGTGAGGGAGGTCAGCTGGCTTTATCCATTATTAGTCAGGTCCATTTGGGGGAGGGGGGAAAGGTGGGAGAGTTATTACTGTTGGTCAGATCAAGTCTGAAATGCTTGGATGCTGCTGGAGCCTCTCGGGGCAGAGCATGCTTTGGGTCCAGAGGATGCTGCTGGAGCCTCTCAGGGCAGAGCATGCTTTGGGTCCAGAGGATGCTGCTGGAGCCTCTCGGGGCAGAGCATGCTTTGGGTCCAGAGGATGCTGCTGGAGCCTCTCGGGGCAGAGCATGCTGTGGGTCCAGAGGATGCTGCTGGAGCCTCTCGGGCAGAGCATGCTGTGGGTCCAGAGGATGCTGCTGGAGCCTCTCGGGGCAGAGCATGCTTTGGGTCCAGAGGATGCTGCTGGAGCCTCTCGGGGCAGAGCATGCTGTGGGTCCAGAGGATGCTGCTGGAGCCTCTCGGGGCAGAGCATGCTTTGGGTCCAGAGGATGCTGCTGGAGCCTCTCGGGGCAGAGCATGCTGTGGGTCCAGAGGATGCTGCTGGAGCCTCTCGGGGCAGAGCATGCTTTGGGTCCAGAGGATGCTGCTGGAGCCTCTCGGGGCAGAGCATGCTTTGGGTCCAGAGGATGCTGCTGGAGCCTCTCGGGGCAGAGCATGCTGTGGGTCCAGAGGATGCTGCTGGAGCCTCTCAGGGCAGAGCATGCTGTGGGTCCAGAGGATGCTGCTGGAGCCTCTCGGGGCAGAGCATGCTGTGGGTCCAGAGGATGCTGCTGGAGCCTCTCGGGCAGAGCATGCTGTGGGTCCAGAGGATGCTGCTGGAGCCTCTCAGGGCAGAGCATGCTGTGGGTCCAGAGGATGCTGCTGGAGCCTCTCAGGGCAGAGCATGCTGTGGGTCCAGAGGATGCTGCTGGAGCCTCTCAGGGCAGAGCATGCTGTGGGTCCAGAGGATGCTGCTGGAGCCTCTCAGGGCAGAGCATGACTTTCTAACGGGTGGAGCAGGTTAGATTTGAAAGCTGTTCAAACACTTGGTAGTGTTTCAGTGCTGTAGAACAGACACAATGAGAGATGTAAAGAACAGCATGTATCATCTGCTTCATCACCACTGACCCCCTGACCCCCTGCCCCCCCCCCCAGCTGTGTGAGATCTGCCAGGAGCCGTTTGAGACGTACTGGGTGGAGGAGGAGGAGGACTGGTTCCTGAAGGACGCCGTCAGGGTCGACGACAAGGTCAGAGCAACACCTCAGACGCACAATACAATCTCCCAAATATTGAGAATGCCGCTATCAGAATAATTTTGGTTTATGTAAGGAGTATTTCCAAATGAGGTCACTGAAAACATTTATTACAATCTGTATTGTTTTAGTTCAACATTAATATTTTCATCCTTTTTTTTCTCGGCTGAGTCTTTGTAAAATATTAGCTGACCTAATATTGGTCACATGTTCTGATATTGCCATGAAAACATGAAGTATAATAATAATCGTAACCCTTTGTTCCAACTCTCCACAGAACTTCCACCCCGCCTGTTTTGAAGATTATAAAAACGTAAGTAACAGAGAAATAGATAAATAAACATGATATGTAACCCTGGATGCTGATTGGCCGTGACCTCTTGTCTCCTCAGACGTCGTCGTACGTGGACGTGACGCCGTCGCCCAGCAAGCTGCTGACGGAGCACCCGCTGACCGCCTTCATTAAGACAGAAGAAGAAGAAGAGCAAGGGGGCAGGACTTCCTGTGCGTTCGCCAAAGTGAAACAGGAAGTGGCCGAGCCCATGGCGTGTTCACTTCCTGTGGTGAAGAGCGAGGAGGCGGAGGTTTTAACGGCAGCGTGTCCGAGTGAAGAGGGTCCGAGCGAGGAGGGCCGAAACGAGGCCGTTCTGAGCGAGGGCCGAAACGAGGACGTTCTGAGCGAGGGCCGAAACGAGGACGTTCTGAGTGAAGACGTGGGCCGGAACGAGGGCCGGAGCGAGGACGTTCTGAGCGAGGACGTTCTGAGCGAGGACGTGGGCCGAAACGAGGACTCGGACCGAAACGAGGACGCGGGCCGAAACGAGGCCCAGTGACGCTGCTTTTCTGATTTTAAGGAAAAGTTCTTTTACATAAACTTGAATACGTTTTGGTATTTTGGATCCTCCCGTTGTTTCTGTGAACTCAAGAAGTCTGTTTGTGGCTCAGATGTACATGATTTAATTTATAAATTAAAGTATTTTTTGGTACCTCTGGTGTGACAGTGATTGTGATTTACCGTTGATTTAACGTCGGGGAACTTCCTGTCAGGTAAGCATCGCCGAGGAGCCACTTCCTGTTTCCTTTTCCTTCAATCAAGAGTGTGTGACGCCAAGGTTTTCAAAATAAAGGTTGAGTTCATTTACAGTTTCTCTGTTCTCGAGTCTTTTATTTCAACTAAACGCAGTTTCCTGAATTAAAACGGAAGGTGTTTAATGCAGGAAAATATCTCAACAATAGTTTTAAGGATCCCAAAATACTGTTGGAATACAAATAATAAAGATCCTCAAAGATTCCGGACGTCCACGAGGAAACGTTTAAAATACCTGTAAAATATTCGTAAACCTCGTTACGACCTTACGACCCTGCGTCATGTCAGTTGTGTGCGGATGTTTGTGTGTGGGTGTTTCTCAATGTCGAGGACGCTTCCTTGGTAGGACATGTCTTCCGAGTCAGGTCCATCAAAGGCAAGAATCCTTCCTTTCATTCGGCGAACGGAACAGGCTAGCAAGTGTGCATGTGTGCGTGGGATGCAGTGGCGGCTCCAGGGTATGGCTGGGGTAGGCTACAGCCATGCCAAGATACAACACGGGGTGTTTCTCAATGTCGAGGACGCGTCCTTGGTAGGACATGTCTTCCGAGTCACTTGCTTCAGAAGCGAGGCAAGAATCCTTCGTATCCTCGGAAAACGAAGAATGATGGAACAGGTGTGCAGGTGTACGTCATATGCGAGGCCCCGCCTTAAATGGAGTGTGATTTCCGAAAAAGATTTGGGAATCGGTCCGAATGCCGTCCGGTCCGAGCATTGTGGGTATTTTAAGACCGGAGGATACACATGTGCAGCCTCAACATTTCTCGCTACGAAGGACCCCGGCTTCGGTAGAATTCCAAGAATCCTGGACATTGGAACAGTCCTTCGGCGGGACTCGATGACGTAGCATACTTGAAATAGTGGCTCTGGAGCATCCTTCCTCCGGTGTGAAAGCGCCTATTGTAAATAATAACAAATTGGAAGGAAATCAAGAGAATTTTTTTTTTTTTTTTTACAGATTTCAGTTTTCTGACAGAACGATTTTAGAAGCAATAGGCGCGTTCACACCGGAGTACCTTTCCTATTTAGTTCCGATTTAGTTCCGAAATGTCACGTTCACACCAAAAAAATCCGGAACTAAAATTAGTTAATCGGAACCTTTTTTACCCCCTGCTAGAGAGCAGGGACTTTCCTGGGAGAAAAAGGTTCCTATAGGCGCGTTCACACCGGAGTGCTTTTCCCGTTTAGTTCCGTTAGTACCCCCGATGTCGCGTTCACACCAAAAAGAGTACTTAGTGCCGGGAACTTTTACCCCCATGTTTAGTGCCTGCTGAGAGGTGGTACTCTCCTGGGGGGAAACAAGTGCCCCAGTTCTGAATGGCTGGGCGGATTGCAAACCATGCCCCGTAAAACTCTGAAATGTTTTGTAGAGCCGCCATTTTATTATCCTCGCATTAGCATTATTAGCATTAGCCCAGCGCAGAAACGCAGAGAGACTAACTTATGGCAACACAAAATAAAACATGGGAGCGGTGGAGATGAGGAGGTGTCGGCGTTCAGGTGATTAACTCGGAAGGCTTCAGTAGAAGCTGCTGGGACTCCCAGCAGCTTCTACTGAAGCCTTCCCCAACTCCGGGGACTTCCGGCCGGGGCCTCCGGGTGGCAGTATACGCCGTGAAGTGGTTTGTGGCCTGCCAGAAAACCCAAAGCAGAAGAAGAAGAAGTGACGTCAGCGGCTTCATTTGCCTGATCTTCCCTCTGGGACTTTTTCCGGTGTGAACGCGATTTGAACTTAGTTCATGAGAACTAAAGAGTTCTCATGAACTAAGTTCTCATGAACCTTTGTGGGAAAAGTACTGCGGTGTGAAAGCGCCTATTATTTTGCGTTCACACCAAAAAGAGTACTTAGTGCCGGGAACTTTTCCCCCCCTTTCCCGTCCCTGCTAGAGAGGTGGTTCTCTCCTGGGGAGAAAAAAGTACCAATTTCTATTGGCTGGGCGAATTGCAAACCACGCCCCGTAAAACTCTGAAAAGTTTTGTGAAGCCGCCATTATATTTGTGGGATTAGCATTATTAGCATTAGCCCCACGCACCAACACAGAGAGACTAACTTATGGCAACACAAAAGAAAACATGGGAGCGATGGAGATGAGGAGGTGTCGTCGTTCTGGCGATTTACTCGGAAGGCTTCAATAGAAGCTGCCGGTTCGGAGCTTGAAAAGCACCGTTTTTTCCTGTTCACACCGCAGCGGAGCCGCCTCTAAGCTCCGGAATCCGGTTCGTTTCAAGCACCAAAAAGTTGTCTGTCTAGAAAGCAAGCACCGCTTACGTCGGAGGCATCAGTTGTGATGTTATACCAAAGTAATGAATGCTGCAAAGCTGGGTATGTTGAGCTTGGCGCATGCAGAGGCTAACAACAGCTAGCTCCAACGCCATCGCAGAGGACGTATATTTACCTTCTTTCTCCTACGGAATCGTCGTTGGTGATGATTGTAAAGAACTTTTGAATGTAGCATGTAACGACTGTAAAGTTGGAAGTAAAGTCGTTCCATTTCGTTTCGACAGAGCAAAACGAGTAGGGCTTCAATACAATCGGACGTTGTTGTTGTCGATGTGAGGGGTTTCCGCGCGGTTGGCTTTATGAAGCAGGCACGCAAACGGTTACGTCAGGACGCAGCACCAGTCGGGCTCTGAGCGGTGTGAACAGAGCGGGAGCTGAACCGGTTCTGAACCTGAAAAGCTCTAGCACGGAGCTAGAACGGGAGAAGCCTTGGTATGAAAGGGGTGTGTCTGTGTGTGTGTGTGTGTGTGTGTGTTAACAAACATCACTCTTTAATTTGAATAGAAACGTTTATTAGTGTTTAATAAACATCACAGAAACATATTATAATAAATCATAAATAATATTTTCAGTAAACAGATCTTCAATTTGGAAGAAAACATAATTTTACATTAAAAACAAAAACGAATCAAATAATACTGTTGACTTATTTAGTTCTTATGTTGCATAAAATATAAAAGTATCTGTTCTTTTTCTCACGTGGCTTCAGATCATCATTAAAGGTGGGGGAGGTAAGAACGGAGAAACAGCTCGAGTGCACTAGAATTTGAAAGTACGCAGCCGAAAACAATCTGCCCCTTCCTTCAGCCTTCCTCACAGAGCCCCTCCCCCAACACACACGGACACGCACGTGACCAATGAGGGCAGAGATCAGTGTGTGCCCCGATGGAAGGCTGACAGGCAGACAGGCCGTCCAGTTACTTCAGCCGGCTCAGATGATTGGTCGAGCTTTCTACAGCGCCACGGCTTCAAAGCACTTCAGATATTCATTGCTATCGGGACGTTGAGAGCATTCCATGGAATATAACACGTGCTTCTGAAGGGAACAACCTTCCCCACCTTTAATTTGAATAATATTTCTGTAAATGCTTATTTAATATTTAGTTTTATATTGAATAATTTAGCTTCTTCTTCTTCACCTCCACAGCCGGTAGACTCCCAGAGCGATGGCCAGGCAGGAGAACACGGTCGCTGCAGGGAACACATCAACGTTCATCATTATCATAACTTTATTATTTCATTTAACATTTTATTGGAAATATTACAGATGAGGAAACCCGTCCACACCGAGTCCCGACGGCAGAGGTTAGGAAACGTAAACATGGTCATTTAACGTGAAGACAGAATTTCACTAAAGATATTTTCACAATATCTCAAAATAAAAACTCATAGTATTTGTAAAATAATAATGTTTTAATATTAGGAGAATAAAGTCACAGTTATACGAGAGAAAAGCCTCGTATTACGTGAAGCAAACATAAGTATAAAGTCGTATTTAAATTGCAAATATCCGAGGGAATGTCATATTATATTTCATATTTCCCTTTCGTGAAAAAGGTGATTTTTCTTTTCTATGTAAATTATGATTTTAATCTCATAATATTCTGAATTAATTCCTCGTCAAATATATATGAAATACTACAGTATCTGAGTACCTGCTTCATGCTGTATACACAGTATATCTGAAGTAGACAGTAGAGTACACAGTATATCTGAAGTACACAGTAGAGTACACAGTAGAGTACACGGGAGAGTACACAGTAGAAGTAGACAGTAGAGTACACAGTAGAAGTAGACGGTAGAGTACAGAGTAGAGTACAGAGTAGAGTACACGGTAGAGTACACGGTAGAGTACACAGTATATCTAGAGTACACAGTATATCTGAAGTACACAGTAGAGTACACGGTATATCTGAAGTACACGGTAGAGTACACGTTAGAGTACAGAGTAGAGTACACGGTAGAGTACACAGTAGAGTACACAGTAGAGTACACAGTGTATCTGAAGTACACAGTAGAGTACACGGTAGAATACACAGTATATCTGAAGTACACAGTAGAGTACACAGTAGAAGTACACGGTAGAGTACACAGTGTACCTGCGAGGTAGCGGACGGTCTCCAGCTTCAGAGACTCCAGCAGGGTCTTCAGCGACGCCACCTGCAGGTCGATCTTTCTGTTGATCTCCATGTTGTCGTGCTCCAGATCCGCTTTCTGACAAACGGAGAGAGCATCCTCAAGAGGAGAGGAGGGACGTAAGGAACAAAGCGCTTTTCACACACAGTCACACAGTGCTCGACAAAACATGAGAACATCACAGGAATCATAAAAGACCACGTGTTAAGAAGTTACACAGGACTGTCTTTAAAAGAGTCAGCAATGTGTTTGATGATGATGATGATGATATGATCTTCATCAGTATGAATATATAAGAGTGTTGACCTTGTGGTGGAAGTCGCTGCTCGCCTCCAGAAGCTTCTTCTCCTGATCGCTGAACTGGAAACACACGTCTTTTATTCACTTATTATGAAGCCGCTTCAGAAACAGTTCAAAGATATTACAAACAGCCATTCATAATTAATAGTAGAATAATTAAGACCAGAAGTCGTCATTGATCCCACTTTGGGAGATGCTTGCGTTGCAGCATCAAAAGACATGGCATTGCACATTAGAGAAATTAAAAAAGTAGAAAAAATACATGTGGAAATACAAATTTACGGTAACAAAATATAAAGCAGGATATTATATACAAGTATGTGAGGAGTGGAATATTAAATATTATATTCTCTGAGGTTATTTCTGGAGAAAAAACGATTATTGTCTGCAATTATAAAATCATCAATAATTAGATATTCTGCCAATTTAAACTGAAATTTACGAGAAAAAAACGTTGATATTAACTTTAAATATTAGTTGTTCACGGAGGAAATTGTTAAAATACCTTATAAAAATTATTAAATGTCCAAAAATTGATTTGCAGAATTTCCCCCAAAATACAAATAAAATATAATATAAATATTTTATAAATATTTTACGAGTATTTTATGAGTACTTTATAAATATTTTATGAGTATTTTATACATATTTAAAGGTGGGGTAGGTAAGTTTCAGAAACCGGCTCGAGATACACTTTTTGTTATATTCCATGGAATGCTCTTAACATCCCGATAGCAATGAATATCTGAAGTGCTTTGACAAAAAATACATAAAAAGATGTCATCTGTGGAAGCCGTGGCGCTGTAAAAAGTACAACCAATTGGATGGCCTACCTGCCTGTCTATGGGCTCAGAACAGTCTCATAATACACACATGCGCACAGAAGGATTCACACTTGTATTTCATGATCCGCAAAAGGATTCAAACTTGTATTTCCGGATCCACACTTGTGTTTTTCAAAGCACACACAAATGTATTCCGTTTCATATACATGTAAATAAAATCCAAATACAGAAAAAAGTTTTACATGTGTATTTTTGATCCTCACATATTTGTTTCCCGTTTAAAACCTCTGCACCTGTAAACACAAACAGCTTCCTGTGCACGCATCGCTGTGCATTCGTGTGTGGGTTTTTTGAGACTCCCCTGACGGTCAGCCGATTCGTACTTGTAATTATTTCTATCTATAGCCAATCAGATGTCTCCTCAATTCTAAGCCAATCACATGAGCGCGCCCCCACGAGGGTAGATTTCTTGTGTTCATGACGTAGTGCTTCATGTACGCATTTTGCGCAGTCCGGAGCTGACAGGTCCATGGAGCCTGCCTGCAGGCGCTAATGTCAGGACACCTCCACTCTCAGTACAGCGCCACTTTCCGAACAGAAAATGCACGAAAATACAAGCCTTTATATTATTAAGGTACAGCGCCACTTTCCAAACCATTGATGAATGCTTGTGTACACAACAACGGCAGGCAAACCGTTTTAAATGTGTGTTTCCTGTATGGCGAATACAGCTGCTTTATTTATGTCTGTATGAAGTTGGTGTGAGTGTGGAGGGAGCAGCTACAGGTTAGCTTAGCCTGATCGACCAGTGCACTACGAAGCCAGTGCTAGACAGTGACCTGTCAACGGGGGGAGCCCCGCCGGTCATTATCGGCCGATATTCCCTCTTAATAGTTTGATCGGTGCTCTCTATAAAGGCCGATCAGGAGAGCTGGATCTGATCGATATGGACATAAACGCGAGTGAAGTGTAACCGGACGCGAGAGGGAGATCAGATCAGCTGCTGAGTCTGACGGAGACACGCAGCTCTGCATGATCACCTGATGCTCCTCCCTCTGTTTAGCGAGCTGACCGGACTGCGCAAAATGCGTATATGAAGTAATCTTACCCTCGTGGTAGCGCGCTCATGTGATTGGTTTAGAATGAAGGAGACATCTGATTGGCTATAGATAGAAAAAATTACAAGTACGAATCGGCTGACCGCCAGGGGAGTCTCAAAAAACCCGCTGTTTGTGTTTGCAGGTTCAGGGGATTTAAACGGGAAACTAATAAGTGAGGATCAAAAATACACATGTAAAACTTTTTTCTGTATTTGGATTTTATTTACATGTATATTAAACAGAATACATGTGTGTGTGTATTGAAAAACACAAGTATGGATCCGGAAATACAAGTTTGAATCCTTCTGTGCGCATGTGTGTATTATGAGACTGTTCTGAGCCCATACCTGTCAGCCTTCCATCGGGGCACAAACTTATCTCTGCCCTCATTGGTCATGTGCGCGTTCCTGTGTGTTGGGGGAGGGGCTCTGTGAGGAAGTGGCACATTTTCTCCGGTTGTGTATTTTCAAATTCTAGCGATCTCGAGCCGGTTTCTCAAACTTACCTACCCCACCTTTAATGAGTATTTTATAAATATTTTGAGTATTTTTTAAATATTTTCTACATATTTTAGGAGTATTTTTAAAATATTTAATGAGTATTTTATAAATATTTTGAGTATATTTTAAATATTTAATGAGTATTTTTTAAATATTTTATGAGTATTTTATAAATATTTTATGAGTATTTTATAAATATTTTAGGAGTATTTTTTAAATATTTAATGAGTATTTTATAAATATTTTGAGTATTTCTAAAATATTTTATGAGTATTTTATAAATATTTTATGAGTATTTTACGAGTATTTTATAAATATTTTGAGTATTTTATAAATATTTTATGAGTATTTTATGAGTATTAGTGAATATTGTGTAGTATTAGTCCCACCACGTCGGCCATGCGGCTGCTCTCCAGGTTGATGTCCAGTTTCGTCTCCGCTCTGACTTTCCGACTCTCCTCCTGAAACGCCTCAGAGCATTAGATTCATAGTGAAATATAATACCATTAAAAGATGTATTTGTATATCAGACAGTGAGCTATGAAATACTATCAAGTCTGACCTTCAGTCGGTTTTGGATCTGCTCCAACTCGCGCTTCATTTTCTACAAGAAAAGCAAAAAGTCTGAAATGAAACATTCTGAGGAAATATTTAAAAATGTTTACATTTATTATAAAATTTACTTTTTAACTTTAGGCGAAAAAATGAATATTTACGGAGTTTTCTGATCGCAGGTTGGCGAAGTCGCTTTTCTCCAAAATCACCATGTCCTTCCTGATGGAGTCGAGGTGAGAAAACATCTGCTGCAGGGCGATCTCCTGGGGACACAATGCTGGGAATGCTGTTATACTGTCAGTACTCTAATACTGGCTGCAGGGCGATCTCCTGGGACACAATGCTGAGAATGCTGTTATACTGTCAGTACTCTAATACTGGTAATCCTACTAACACTCCTAATACTATGATTATCTGAGTACTGTTACTGGTGGGATTTGGTCACCATGTAACAGTATCTGAGTACTCTGTGTACTCTCAGCAGTACTCACCTGGTGGGATTTGGTCACCATGTCTCTGTAAACGATGTCCATGTTTGCGGCCGTCAGAGAGACGAGAGCCGAGACGACGAGCTCCGCCTGCCGCTTCTCAAAGCCTGAGAGTACAAATACACACATTACATATACTTTAATATACAGATTTACTTCAAACATCACTTCTTCATTATTAATACATTGATCATATTTAAATATCTATATCAATATATGATAAGTAAAAAATACTATTTTATACATCAATAAATGAAATACATATATATATATATATATATATATAATATATATGTATCAGGTGTTCCTCACCGTTCTCCTGCAGCTCTCTGCAGACGCTCTGAGAGTCGAAGGTCAACTTCCTGTGATCGAGAGGAAGTAGTTCCACCTTCCTGAGGTCAAAGGTCATTGAGGGGACACACACATGGAGGCCTGACGCACACACACACACACACACACACACACACACACACACACACACACACACACACACACACACACACACACACACACACACACACACACACACAGACACACACACACACACACACACACACACACACACACACACACACACACACACAATATTCTCGTTAGTATTACGACAGAATTGCAGTTTTTACAGAGTTCATTAATCATCATTACAGTAACACTAAAACTCAACTATGTATGCAGTGTGTATTAGTACTTTAACTTGAATACAGTATGTATACAGTGTGTATTAGTACTTTAACTTGAATACAGTGTGTATACATTGTGTATTAGTGCTTTAACTATAATACAGTGTGTATATTAGTAGGCTACTTTAACTGTAATGTGTATTGTGTATTAGTACTTGCAGTGTAATAGAGTGTGTATTATAGTGTGTATTAGTACTTGTAGTGTAACAGAGTGTGTGCACAGAGTGTGTATTATTACTTGTAGTATAACAGAGTGTGTGTAGAGTGTGTATTAGTACCTTAACTTTAATACAGTGTGTATATTAGTAGGCTACTTTAACTGTAATGTGTATTGTGTATTAGTACTTGCAGTGTAATAGAGTGTGTGTATTATAGTGTGTATTAGTACTTGTAGTGTAACAGAGTGTGTGCACAGAGTGTGTATTATTACTTGTAGTATAACAGAGTGTGTAGAGTGTGTATTAGTACCTTAACTTTAATACAGTGTGTATATTAGTAGGCTACTTTAACTGTAATGTGTATTAGTGTGTATTAGTACTTGCGGTGTAACAGAGTGTGTGTGCACAGTGTGTGGATTATTACTTGTACTGAAACAGAGTGTGTGTACAGTGTGTATTAGTACTTGTAGTATAACAGAGTGTGTGTAGAGTGTGTATTAGTACCTTAACTTTAATACAGTGTGTATATTAGTAGGCTACTTTAACTGTAATGTGTATTATAGTGTGTATTAGTACTTGCGGTGTAACAGAGTGTGTGTGCACAGTGTGTGGATTATTACTTGTACTGAAACAGAGTGTGTGTACAGTGTGTATTAGTACTTGTACTCACCGCGCATGCGGACCCTGTTCAGCAGCTGAATCGCGTTCATCCTGTTTAACCGTTTAAAGGCAGTTTAAATATATATATATGTATATGTGTATATTATTATATTTATATTATATGTACTGAAACTCCTGAGGTCCAAATGTTCCTGAAGTTAAATAAGAACCTCAGACCGGAACACAACAGGGAGTTCCGGCGTGGTGCGTTCAGGGACTGTGGGAATCCTCAGTACTCCTAAGGTCGCTCGTGTTAATACGGCTTAAAAAAAAAATAATAATGATAATTGAGGTAATAAGGAACTTCAAACATCTTCAATAATGACATAATATGATAGGAAATATACACTTCTGCTTGTTTGAAATGAACGTGTAATGTTCTAACTCCTAATAAGATAACATGTGCTAAATTGATCCCAATTTGGGACATTTTAGTTGCAGCAGTTTAAAACAAACCAAGGCTGTACATTTAAAAACACATTTATTTATTTCAGGGGACTTTTATTTCATAATAATAATAAAAGTCATAAGTAATAATAATAAGTAATAAGTAAATAAATGTGTATTTACATTTTTATATATTGCCTCGTTTATTTGTTTCAGAATTTATTTCATAGGCATATTTTTTTAATGTATTTATTTATGTATTTATGTATTTATGTATGTATTTATGTAATTATGTAATTATGTATGTATGTATTTAATGTGGGCTTAAAGGGCCTCCGGCGGCGTCTTGGTACAGATACCTCTGATACAGAATGCAGCTAAATCAGACATGGACTTGAATCACTCTTCTTTCGGTAACTATTAATACAAATATTGATTGGATAAATTATATTTATTATAATCAGCAACGTTTCGTTAATTACTCTCATGATGCTATTAAAGCAGTGGGGTGCGTGAGACATGCGTCAGTGTGTTTTCAAAGGTGTTCCAGCGGAGCAGGTTCTGTTCGTCCAGGATATGGTGGTATAGCTTAGGTGTTCTGTCCAACACTTTGAGAGCTTGTTTGTGAAGTGACAGGATAGGCCTTAATGTTGTGCTATTCACCTGGGTCCAGCTGGTTCTCCTGGGTCCAGCTGGTTCCCCTGGGTCCAGCTGGTTCCCCTGGGTCTAGCTGGTTCCCCTGGGTCCAGCTGGTTCTCCTGGGTCCAGCTGGTCCAGCTGGTTCCCCTGGGTCCAGCT
This sequence comes from Chaenocephalus aceratus, assembly GCA_023974075.1. NCBI lineage: Eukaryota > Metazoa > Chordata > Actinopteri > Perciformes > Channichthyidae > Chaenocephalus > Chaenocephalus aceratus. Next base: position 73,478 of record JAMFTG010000436.1, on the reverse strand, counting down.
GGTTCTCCTGGGTCCAGCTGGTCCCCCTGGGTCCTGCTGGTCCCCCTGGGTCCTGCTGGTTCCCCTGGGTCCTGCTGGTTCCCCTGGGTCACTTGATCCGGCCCGTGACTTCGCTTGATGTGGCCCGTGACTTCGCTTGATCCGGCCCGTGACTTCACTTGATCCGGCCCGTGACTTCACTTGATCCGGCCCGTGACTTCGCTTGATGCGGCCCGTGACTTCGCTTGATGCGGCCCGTGACTTCGCTTGATGCGGCCCGTGACTTCGCTTGATCCGGCCCGTGACTTCGCTTGATCCGACCCGTGACTTAACTTGATGCGGCCCTTGACTTCGCTTGATGCGGCCCGTGACGTCGCTTGATCCGGCCCGTGACTTCACTTGATCCGACCCGTGACTTAACTTGATCCGGCCCGTGACTTCACTTGATGCGGCCCGTGACGTCGCTTGATCCGGCCCGTGACTTCGCTTGATCCGGCCCGTGACTTCGCTTGATCCGGCCCGTGACTTCGCTTGATCCGGCCCGTGACTTCGCTTGATCCGGCCCGTGACTTCGCTTGATGCGGCCCGTGACGTCGCTTGATCCGGCCCGTGACTTCACTTGATCCGGCCCGTGACTTCGCTTGATCCGGCCCGTGACTTCACTTGATCCGGCCCGTGACTTCACTTGATCCGGCCCGTGACTTCGCTTGATGCGGCCCGTGACTTCGCTTGATGCGGCCCGTGACTTGATCCGGCCCGTGACTTGATCCGACCCGTGACGTTGCTTGATCCGGCCCGTGACTTCGCTTGATGCGGCCCGTGACTTCGCTTGATGCGGCCCGTGACTTGATCCGACCCGTGACTTCGCTTGATGCGGCCCGTGACTTCGCTTGATGCGGCCCGTGACTTCGCTTGATGCGGCCCGTGACTTCGCTTGAAGCGGCCCGTGACTTCGCTTGATGCGGCCCGTGACTTCGCTTGATGCGGCCCGTGACTTCGCTTGATGCGGCCCGTGACTTCGCTTGATGCGGCCCGTGACTTCGCTTGATGCGGCCCGTGACTTGATCCGGCCCGTGACTTCGCTTGATGCGGCCCGTGACTTCGCTTGATCCGGCCCGTGACTTGATCCGACCCGTGACTTCGCTTGATGCGGCCCGTGACTTCACTTGATGCGGCCCGTGACTTCGCTTGATGCGGCCCGTGACTTCGCTTGATCCGGCCCGTGACTTGATCCGACCCGTGACTTCGCTTGATGCGGCCCGTGACTTCACTTGATGCGGCCCGTGACTTCACTTGATCCGGCCCGTGACTTCGCTTGATCCGGCCCGTGACTTCACTTGATCCGGTCCGTGACTTCACTTGATCCGGCCCGTGACTTCACTTGATCCGGCCCGTGACTTGACTTGATGCGGCCCGTGACTTCGCTTGATGCGGCCCGTGACTTCGCTTGATGCGGCCCGTGACTTCACTTGATCCGGCCCGTGACTTCTCTTGATCCGGCCCGTGACTTCACTTGATCCGGCCCGTGACATCACTTGATCCGGTCCGTGACTTCCCTTGATCCGGTCCGTGACTTCACTTGATCCGGCCCGTGACTTCACTTGATCCGGTCCGTGACTTCACTTGATGCGGCCCGTGACTTCACTTGATGCGACCCGTGACTTCACTTGATGCGGCCCCGCAAGAGCCCGAAATAATATAAAATGTTTATTATACGGTTACATGATGCTCTACAGAAGCTCGTTGCCCATAAACTACATGTCCCACAATGCATCTCAAATTTGACTTTTTTCTCAGAATTTGACTTTTTTTCTAAATCAGAGCTCAGTGTGCGGAGTTCAAAGCGATCAAGTCATATTACAGGAGAAAGGAAATACAGAAAAGCTGCCTTTGCAGGAAAGCCGGCCGGCAAAAATCACCGACTGTGTGAACGTGAACATTAATAGAATATCACCTCCATCTTCAGAGCAGTCTGACTGTTAGAACATTAGCGTTAAGAAAGCTTACTTAAATATCTGCCTCAACATCAGTAACCGGATCAGAGTACATTAAGTACAGTCCGCGGCATATCACTTCATAATGTATCATATATCTCCTGATCTGAGTCAGCTGAGCCGTGTCTGGCCGTGCAACACTCACAGCGTCACAGACTGGATGCAGAAGCATTATTTTAAGCAACACGTTAAGTTGAGGAAACACTCGAGTCAAATGTAATGAAAGTCAGACGGTGTGTTAGACGGGCAGTGATATCATGAACCTGTTAATGTACGCATTCAAATACTTGTTCTGTTCCCAGCTGTGTTCACCTTGCAGCTGCAGCTCTGTGGCTTTGATCCTGGATCAAGTGTTTAAGTCATGGATGTTTAAAGTTTAACTTCTTCATTTTTGACTAGTATTAAAGTTCACTTTTCATTCAGGAAGTATGACGCTGCGCTGTCAGTGCGCTTCTCCATGTCTGTGATTGGTCGAATGCTCCAAATACCACCCCTCTCATGTGAACGCCTAGCTAGATAGGACACGGCTGGCTTGAGCGATCCACTTGATAACCCGCGTCGTAGGACCGCTTAGCGAGAGCGCGTATGTTTTGGATTAGGCCAACCGGCTAACTCAAACATATCCAGGTTAGGTTGAACCAGCTTCGTAGTACAGGCCTCTGGTCCTTTCATCAGACGGGAAGCGAAAGAACGAGCAAGACCCATTGCTGGTATGATAACAACCTGGTACTAAGCACACAGGCATCTTTTTAAAGTTATCTTATCTTAGCTATCTCTTAGTGGAGGAAAACAATTGTGACATCACTTACGCGACTCTGGGATTTGTAGTCTTTCCAGTTGCGTATTTTTCATAATCTTATATTTCAACAGTTTTACGACAAACTGTGACTTTTTTTACATGGAACTTATTTTTTAAGGTTGACAAACATCATGTGTGTAATTCGTGGCACAATTCAAACGGGATCGAAAGATAAGTTTTCTCTCTCCGTTGACTTCAATACATGATTTTTCCGAAATAAGGTCCCATGGACCGGAAGTAGATGGGCGTGACTGTGCCACTCTATTGTGAAAGGTTGATGACCTTTAGCCTCTAAGGCAGCGGTTCCCAACCTGTGGGCTGCCGCCCCTAGTGGTCCGCGAAGGCATTGCAAGTGGGCCGCCAAATAATTATTATGATTTGAACCTCCTTTCCTTTTTCTTTTGCGATCCTCCTTAGCAACAGTCATTACACTCCATAACATCGGTCTGTTCTACTGGATTAACAATGTGTCACATGTTCTGAATCGACCAATCAGAATCGAGTATTAAACTAAACCGTGTAATAAAAATGTCTGTTTGTTACTGATGGCCAGATCCTTTTCTAATTAAAATAAAAAGTACTCTGAGAACTTAATTTAGCCTCCATAGTGTTTATGGTTGAATGTGGGCCGCTAACATTTTTTAGATTCTTAAGTGAGCCCTGAGTGGAAAAGGTCGGGAACCGCTGGTCTAAGGAATGCAGACATTAAGGCCCCTACCACACGGAGACGAAAACGAAAAAGTTTTCTGTCCAAACGAAAACGCTCGACCCGCTGGAGGCACTGTAGTACATATGCCGTGCCTGTAAGTGGCGCTATATACAAAATAAACCAAAAGCAGCGAATAAGACCGATGATGATTATTATTATTATATTATAATATATTATTATTGTAGCTGATGGTTGTGGTAGAGGAGCTGTAGATGTTGCACTAACATCTGTATCATGGTCAGTAGCGTCTGGAGCACGAACACAACCCTGTGATCCGCCATTGTTGTTGTTGTTGGCAAAACGCATCAGCAATGATGCGGGTGACGCGGAGGTGAGCAGGAGAGGTGGGGCTATGGCGTCATCGTTTCAGGAGTTGATCGTATAAGGCCTACACACGGAGTTTCGTCTCCAGACTTACCCACTTTGGGAGCCGTGATCAAAGTGTATCGGTTTCGGGCTCCGAAGCTTTTGGCGAGGTGGGGACTCGGTCTCCACAGACAGCCAAAAGTCTGCAAGTGCCACTTTCACTTTACTCGTTTTTTTCTTTCTCGTTATTTTTTTTCTCACGCCGCGCCTCCCCTGAAGCTCTCTGGCGCCCCCCAGGGGAGGCGCGCCTCACACTCTGAAAACTGCTGGTCTTTAGGATACAGAACGTTAGCGGATACAACTGATATCGTCTCCGTGTGGACGGGGCCTAAGGCTCTCCATGCAGCAAGAAGATGTTTCCTGGACTCCTTGACCACTCCTCTTCTTCCCTTTGTGTCTGATTCTGTGAATATAAGACCCTTTGCAAATCTCCTGGCTTCTGTACTTCGCTGCAGACGGCTTGAAACTAAGAAGAGGAATAGTTTTGGTGAAAACTACAAGGTACAAGTGTGTGACGAAAAAATGTAAGACATGCAGGGAAAAATTACCATCTGCTTCTAAGGTCGGGTGTGAAGCACATTTGTGTTACATAGGAGTGCTGCCTCTGTATAGGGGTTTGTTTCTGTCAAGGGCATAGCCTCGCTTACATCTGTTATGGCGTGATTTAGCTCACTGTTACTGTCTGAACACTGTGGAAATGGCATGTCTTCGTACACAAAGCCCTCATCATTGTATAGGTCACTTGTATCCGGTAAACCCTCGCTAAAAGACCTTCCACTATCTTTTAAATCATCCATGCTTGACCCTTTTTAAGAAATCACCCCCCACAAAAAACAAAAAAACAAATCAGAAATAGATGGGGCATCGCTGAAGAAACATTTCACTTTGCTTCTACATTTATGGACGTAAAGTCAACATACCTGACGGATACATCAATAACAGTTTTAATCAGATGGTGTGGCCTTAAAAGCAGACCTTAACAAACAGCGTCTGTCCTTTGATAACGGGGGAGGAATGGTCTATAGAGAAAAAAGATAGAGAAATAAAAGAAGAAGGTATAAGTATGTTTTGAAATACCCAGGCTTATACATTTAACAAGAAAAAAAAAATCATTTAGCTATCATATTGTAAAAAGCAAACATAAAAAGCATTTATTTTTTTACCTGGTAGTTTTTAATTCTCAAGCACAGTCTGTATTGAGATGTCAAGCCTGACTTGATGCAGAGATCCGAGCTGAGACCATTTCAAGCTGCAGGATGGGCGCAGCCACCTGTTTTAAAAAAACATTAGAGTACGTCTATTAAAAAACGTTATTCTGGATACTTTCACATGAAAATATATTTGATTTTAAGAAAAAATATCCTTCATTTTACTTGAGGGCTTCAACATGTATTTTGTACTTAGAAGGATACTTCGTTAAAAGCTTCTAAATAATTACAATCTACGGCTGTTATATAATAGAAAAAACAACAGATGCATAGAGGTTCTTTAACACACATCAAGCAGCATTAACTAACTAACTACATGATATTATAACATAAAAAAAATGTAAAAAAACTTACCAGATATCTGTGCCTGATGGGGAAAAAGCAAAGAGAGGCTGTCTAGATGGTTCGGATCTTACTTATATAGGCAAGGCAATATGTAAATGACTCTAAAAAGCAGCCAATAGGGTTATTCCTGTTTGTTTAACAAATTAGCATTATATTGGTTTTTATGGCAGAGCAAATACTTTTTTAGGTCTATATATCTATGAGTGTTTTTAGCTGTAAAATACCTCCACATTTTAGTTTTCAGCGTACGGTTAAATCTCTCTACCACACATGCCTTCATATCACTGGCGGTTGCATAATGTTGTATACCTCTTTTCTTCAATAAGTTTTGAAAAACTTTATTAAAGAATTATTTCCCCGCATCTGTTTGTAACTTTTTAGGGATCTCACTGTGTGTTAAAATTGTATCAAAGGCTTTGACAACCTCAATACCCGTCTTTTTCTTTAATGCTTGAGCATAGGCTTTTTTCGAAAATACATTTACGACTGTTAACAAATAATTAAAACCATCATTATATTCGGACAGCGACTGCATATCGCAGAGATCTGCTTGAAATTGCTGCAGCGGTCTGAGTACGAAAACTCTGTTTCTTACAAAATGCACCCTAGCCGGCTTGTGCAAAGTATATGCGTCCTACTCAGATAAATATTCTCTGACTTTCTCTACATGAGTACGTATATTACCCCCCTCCCTCTGGCCACCATATGGTCATCTCCATAGGGGTTTATGGTTGTTTCCAACCCCCCCTGTCCTTTCACAAAAGGCTGACTTTTTTAAATATATGTTTTTTAGATGCTTTACTTTGATTGGAGCACCCAACGGATGGCTGTAAGTTGTCACCGGTGTCTCGCTGATTAAACTCATATCAAGACGTCTCTTGGCCATTTTCTCTCGACTTGAAAAATATTGAAGAGTGACCAAAAAGACGCTGGCTTTTATTTAACCAACCTCTAACGGGAGAGGGGTGAGGGGTGAGGAAAGTGTGTGTGTGTGTGTGTTCCCCCCTCCCCTAGGCCACCATATGGTCATCTCCATAGGGGGTTTATGGTTTCTCCCCTCATGTCCTGACTTGTCTCAGAATGTTCGCAAAAAACAGAGAGGCTGACTTTTTTTAAATATATGTTTTTTTTAGATGCTTTACTTTGATTAATTTCATGTTATTTGCAAGTATTTGTAAGTTACATTCAATACTGTATACAGGATTAGGGGCACAGGAAGTGGTTAGGAGGCGGGACATATATCCTATGCATACTAATTGATTGAAACAACGGCATTTTATTTTTCTCATTTTTTAAATTTAAATTTTGTAAACCGGAAGCGGGGGCGGGACATCCGCCGGAAGTGGGGGGCGGGACATCCGGTCAAAATGGTCACATTCCATGCATACTAATGTGATGAAAGTGGCATTTGTATAACTACTCATGTTCCTTTGCTTTTAATGAGTGCTTTTAACTGTCATTTCATAATATGTTTCTTAATACTCTTAATGTCTCGTAGAGCACTTTGAATTGCCTCGTGTGACGACCCCTCCACACCACGTGGGGTGCCGTCTGTTCGTGGGTGATTGCAGGTTCCAGTGCCGGACGAGCTGCACCTGCCGGGAGCATTCAAGAGGAGCCAAGCCGGATACGTGGCTCTCTCACTCCTCGGGCACTCTCTCCGTGTCCTCGGGACCTGTTGCTGGTTCCATTACTTGCTTGTTTATTATGAATAAACTGTTCTTATATTCATACCCCTCGTCTCGCCTCCCAGCTTTATGTTGCAGCCCAGGAGCCGGGTTGTAACACTCGTGATGAAAAGTGCTGTATGAAAAAACGTGCCTTGCCTTTATCGATTCACCTTCTTGTGAGAATAAACTCTAACAGATTGTCTTATTTCCAGAATCTTCATTTCAGTATAACGGAAAGGTTTCCTCACCATTTCATTATGATGTGTTAGTTTGTCTCGGTTCATTTCCACCACACACACAAGAGGAATAAAGACAGAAGCTCTTGTTTGTATCCACTCCCTTTATTATATATCTTTGTGATTCTGGTTTGCTGATAGCAATAAGCTCCAGTTTGCAGTGCAGGCACATTTCACTTCTTCCTCCAGAGAACTGGAACACGGCGAAAGAAAGAACGCTGGACGTAGTAAACATTGTTCCCACAGCGTGCTCTGAGAAATACAGCTTTTAACTTCATTAACTTGATAATCCACATTTCAATCCTTCCCTTCAGTGTTTTCCTTCTCAAGCTAACTCTGCTTCAGGCTGCGCACATTTAACAAATACAAAGTCATTAATACATATAAGCAGAAATCATATATACAAGAAGAAACCCTCTAAACCCTTTGATTCTTTTTCACCATAAAGAAGTTACATCTCAGAATAACTGGAATCATCAGGAATAATCTCAGACCAAGATGATCCGTTTTCTGGAGATTTCCGCTTTTTTTTAATCGAGACAAAGTCGGGAATCATCTGAGGAAAGAAGCAGGAAAACTGATGAGTCATGAATTATATTGGAGTCATTCAACGAGGATGTCATTAGTTCAAATGAATGAAGGTCGTACCATGTAAGGCTCTTTAATTACTCCAGGCCATCGTGATGAGGGCAGCGGTTCCTTCAGCAAATCTAGCAGATCTACGCCTCTTGCGAGCACCCCCCCCACAGCTCTGTAGACAGACAGGAAGTTAGCTTCACAGACAGAAGTTAGCTTCACAGACAGGAAGTTAGCTTCACAGACAGGAAGTTAGTTAGCTTCACAGACAGGAAGTTAGCCTCACAGACAGGAAGTTAGCTTCACAGACAGGAAGTTAGCCTCACAGACAGGAAGTTAGCTTCACAGACAGGAAGTTAGCCTCACAGACAGAAAGTTAGCTTCACAGACAGGAAGTTAGCCTCACAGACAGGAAGTTAGCCTCACAGACAGGAAGTTAGCTCCACAGACAGGAAGTTAGCTTCACAGACAGGAAGTTAGCTTCACAGACAGGAAGTTAGCTTTCACTTTAAAACCCCACTCAGTGAAGAAAAGGACAGGAAAGCCCTTCAGAGGGTCATCAACACAGCCCAGAAGGTCATCGGCTGCTCACTGCCTTCTCTGGAGGAACTCTTCAGCCAACGTTGCCTCAACAGAGAAGGCAGACACTTCCTGTTTGCTCTTCTGCCCTCTTCTGTAGACGCTACAGGTCAATTCAATCAAGGACAAACCAACTGAAAAACAGTTTCTACCCCAGAGCCATACGAGAACTGAACACCGTCAAACGCTGAACTGAACAGTTACAACGTGCAACTGCACTACTTTTTAATAGTTGTATTAAATTATTAACTGATCGACATCAGAGATGCAAAATATCATCCCTGTGTTTTTTATATTGTAAACTGTATTTAAATAATGTGCGGGCATGTATGCATGTTGGTATGGATGTGGCATATGTTTATGTGTGTATATGTTTATATAGATATATATTTATTCGTTTTATTATGTGGAAATGCACTGCGAGGATTGCTTTTTTTAAATTTCGTTGTACCTGGTGCGATGACAATAAAGGAGTTCTATATTCTAAATTCTATAGTGAGTCCCACTGTAAACATTATTCCAACTATTAGTGACGTGAAGTCATGTGACCGTGCTGTAGTTCCTTTATAGCCCAACATTAGCCACCTTTAGCTTAGCGGTGGTGACGTGAAGTCATGTGACCGTGCTATAGTTCCTTTATAGCCCAACATTAGCCGCCTTTAGCTTAGCGGGGGTGACGTGAAGTCATGTGACCGTGCTGTAGTTCCTTTATAGCCCAACATTAGCCTCCTTTAGCTTAGCGTTGGTGACGTGAAGTCATGTGACCGTGCTGTAGTTCCTTTATAGCCCAACATTAGCCACCTTTAGCTTAGCGGGGGTGACGTGAAGTCATGTGACCGTGCTGTAGTTCCTTTATAGCGCAACATTAGCCTCCTTTAGCTTAGCGGTGGTGACGTGAAGTCATGTGACCGTGCTGTAGTTCCTTTATAGCCCAACATTAGCCTCCTTAGCTTAGCGGTGGTGACGTGAAGTCATGTGACCGTGCTGTATTTCCTTTACAGCCCAACATTAGCCTCCTTTAGCTTAGCATTAGCTTTTTACTTCAGAAATCATAAAGAGGTGTTAATATGTGGAGATTATCTCGCTGAACTAAACGTGTAAGAATAACAAATGTTTGTTTGACACAGAGATTATTATCTGACTTAATCCCAAAAATAAATCCCATAGGACCAGGGAGATGCTGCCTTCAGGGTCCAACACAGAAATATCACATTGCGCATCAATGTATTTGGATGTTTGATGATTACTTCCATCTAAAATGATAACACTTTGGTTAACGTTAGCTGATCTACTTTTTCTATCAGAAACACTGGTCTTCTTCAACGTCCTTTGAGCTGCGATAATAATCCTGTAATATAACACCATGAATAAGGAGTACTTTTTACTTGTGTATTAGTACTTACCGGAGCGCAGGCCTGGCCCTGTGTGCACAGCTCCAGTTTGCAGTGCAGGTAGATTTCACTGCTTCCTTCAGAGAACTCGAACATGTTGAAGGAGAACACGCTGGACGTTCCCTGTCCGTTTCCCTGCATCTGCACCGTACCATCAGCAGGGTTCGGACATCTGCCCGGAGACAGGAAATACACACGATGAAGTCTCAGAGTTTATTTTGTTCTAACAGTCAGACAGGGACGTGGGAAGGGGGGGGTGCTGAGGGGGTTGCAGCACCCCCATCTGTTGGCGGAGAGTTGTAACCGCAATTCCAAAAAGTTCACTAAACAAATCAATACAAAGTTTTATTTTGAGTTACTATTTTTGAGTTAGCATTTAGTGTAAGCAGTCTCTAAATAATATAGATAATGCGGTGTGCTTCTTCTGTTTCAGCGCAGACAAGATCAGGGATGGGAGTTTGTGAAAGGAGGATTTAAGAACTGACGAAAGGCAGGGGAAACATTTATGGAGCATGAGAAGTCCCGTCAGCACACAGGCCGTCAACAAACTGGCAGCATTAAAACGAACACCGATAAATGCACTGCTCTCACAAGCTGTAATATGACGTTATTACACAGGACCAAAGCCCCGAATGTTTTTTCTGTAGCCCCGGACAATTCTGCCTCAATATATAATACATTACCGTGCTTTACCTGAACCTCATCATGAGAGGGACGGCAGAATTGTAATTTCCCGTGTTCAATGAATGCAACAGAGGAAAGACACCAGACCAACCAGAGAGTTGAATGGAAATAAACGTGTCCTATTGGCTGACAGGTACCTATCCTGTGAGCTGTGACAGTGTTTAAAATAAACTTTCAGTCGGACTCAGAGTTTTTGAAGATGGACATAAGAAATTTTTTCTTAAAAAAGACGGATATTCTCAAGTAGTGGCTCACACAACAACCCCAGAGCCACCACCTGAGCCAGGTGAACAAGGAATGTACCTGTCAGTAAACTTCCAAGTTATGTCAACATGTAAGCAAAGCATAAATTACAGCTACGTTGACGTTAATTTGAATCGCGGAGGTAAGCTAAACCGTTAGCAAGTAGCTATAGCTAGCCAGAGATATTAAATAACACTTTGTCATACAATCTAAATGTAATGTTTTTTAGCGTTACCTGGTGATTTCAAAGAAGCTCTCTTGGTTGACTTACTGTTCGACATGAAGCTAGAAGCTACCTTACAGTACACAGTTGATCCTGAGTCCTGTCAGTTAAAGTGTTTCATAGTTAGCTTAGCTTAGCATCAACCTAGCACTGAAATATATGGATGTTATGTGACGGTATTTCAGAGAAAAGTCAGCTGAAATGGTGACATAGTTGCCACTGCTTTACGTGTCGACAGCATGTTTGAACGTATTTGCAGCAGTAAATGTGGCTGTTCGGCCACTGACGTTGCCATAACAACACCTGCATTTAAATGTGCAACCTCTTTTTGTGACAGATTTTTGCATGAAATTATAATTCTTCTGAATGATATTCCTATTGACAGCTAGTTTCTATGTGAACATTATGAGATGTACAGCCAGAGAGAATAAATGAAACACAGTTATGAAATACTATATGACAAGAATACCGTTTAAAAGGGGAGGGATTTGCAAAATATAAGAAAAAGAAGAATCTGTTAACAGTTCTGTTTCATATGGATGTTGAGAGATGTATCCATAGATCTCTTAATTTTGCTCTCAAAGTGCACCAGATTGATGCTTTTAACTTCAATATTTAAAAAACTAAAATCTCCCCCCCACCCCCTCCCTCCCCCAACTCTGACTGACTTCCCGCGTCCCTGCGGTCAGAGTTTATTCTGTTCTGACAGTCAGAGTTTATTTCCTCACCCGTTGATGATGAGGTTGTATCGCAGCGAATCATCAGGTGACGCCTGATTGGTTGCCCAGCAGGAGTCTGTCACCATGGCGACCATGTTGGCGTCCAGCCCCCCCGCCTCCAGCTGCAGCCAGACCCTCTGGTTCAGCTTGATCTCCGTGTTCATGCCGACCGGCTTCAGGAGGCCGGCGTCGCTGAAGGAGCTCATCGTCAGAGTGTAGTTCCACTCTCCAGATACGATGTGCTGCACCACAGAGCTACACACACACACACACACACACACACACACACGCACACACACACACACACACACACACACACACACACACACACACACATGCACGCACGCACGCATGCACACACACACACACACACACACACACACACACACACACACACACACACACACACACACACACACACACAGACACACACTCTCTTCAGCATTGTGAATGTTAAGCTGTGGTGCATTCAGGACCAGGAGGACCCTCACCTGTCTCTGATAGTGAAGGACACACTCTTGACCTCCGGCTGTTTGTAAAAGCAGGAGAAGTCAACCTTGAGTTTGTCTTGGCGCGTGATGACGCCGACCGATGAGCGGTTGCCCGACACGATGGAGTTCTCGTAGACGGTCTGGCTGCCGTTCCTCTGCATTGTGAAAGAAAAAGTAATCAGTTCGGCTTTAAAAAAATATCACCGAATGTCAGAGACCAGGGTTACGTTGGTAACCTAATGTGTTGTTGTGATGACGTAATCAAAACGCGGCGACAAGCACGGCGCGCGACCATGCTCGCGGCTGGCTCACAGCCAACATGTCTGCCGCTTGGAGATATTTCAAAATATCAGAGAAAGAGGCGCGGATTGCGATTTGTATAACGTGTTCAGCTGACATTCTCGAGGGGGTGTAACGGGAAAGACTTTCATCACTTCGGGATTACTCCACCACTTGAAATCAAAACACCCGGACAAATATGCGGAGTATGATCAAATCACTAGCGCACAGAACAAAAAGTCCTTCCCAGCACCTTCTGTGGCGGACCTTTTTGAAAAGGTAAAAAAGTCCTTCCCAGTGATGGTCCCAAGGCAAAGGGCATTACTCGGAAGTTAATGGAATGCGTCGCCATGGATGATCAACCGTTTTCTGTCGTACAGGACGTTGGATTTCGTAGGCTTATTGAGCCACGTTATTCCTTGCCTAGCAGACGGCAGCAGGACTGAACCCTTGGGATGACCGAAAGGGCCATATTATGGAGCTGTCGGACACTTGCTGCCGAGCCTCCGCTAACTCCCATTTTACACACGCCCCTCCAAGTTTGTAAAATCTTCGGACCCCGCGAGGTCTCGCCGGGGTCCCGGCGCTACCGGGTCCGGCGCTACCGGGGTCGCGACCTCGACCCCTCGACCTCGACCCCTCGACCCCTCGACCCTCGACCCGATGTTAGGCGCCCGTTACCGTATTTATGCCCTATATTCCCTTGCCGTACTCTGTTCCGCCTCGGACCACCAGGTGGCGATGTCGGGGGTGCCATCCACTCAATATGGGTCCACTTACCCAATATTTTTATGTATGTACATATTTTATATAATATATATAATGTTGTGGGGGGGGGTGGCCGACAACTCAATAAGTGGGTCCCACTTACCGAATATTTGTAATGTCAGGGGGGGGTGGGGGGGGGGGGTGTCCGATATAGTGAGTAAGTGGATTGCATATGGTCCTGCTATACACTATATGGTCCTGCTGTACACTCACCAACTTAGCATTAACTGGCTTTGATATATGGAGTAAGTGGATTGCATATGGTCCTGCTGTACACTATATGGTCCTGCTGTACACTCACTAACTTAGCATGAACTGGCTTTGATATATGGAGTAAGTGGATTGCATATTGTCCTGCTGTACACTATATGGTCCTGCTGTACACTCAATAACTTAGCAAGAACTGGCTTTTTTTACCCTCATCTGCCTTACACATCCTCCCACACTTGAGCATCCCTGGGCACCCTGAGGTGTGTGCGGGGTCGGTGGGGCCCACGCCCACGGCCGACAAAAGCTTGGATCAAGGGCTGACTTTCAATAGATCGCAGCGAAGGAGCTGCTCTGCTACGTACGAAACCTCGACCCAGGATCAGGTCGTCTGCAAGTGATTTAGCACCAGGTTCTCCACAAACATGTGGTGGTCAACATGGTCCTGCTGTACACTCAATAACTTAGCATGAACTGGCTTGATATATGATATACATAAGTGGGCTTGCACATGGTCCTGATTTACACTATATGGTCCTGCTGTACACTCAATAACTTAGCAAGAACTGGCTTTTTTTACCCTCATCTGCCTTACACATCCTCCCACACTTGAGCACTCCTCAATCAGACTAAACCCCTCCATGCACACCACCAGAACCAGAACCTCATGCCTCATGCTCTCCGTTCAGCACCACAGAGCGTGCCTCCCTGCTCCTGCTGCTGCTTCTGCACACCTGTGCTTCTGCTGGTGACTCTCTGCGCGTGGCTATCCCTGGGCACCCTGAGGTGTGTGCGGGGTCGGTGGGGCCCACGCCCACGGCCGACAAAAGCTTGGATCAAGGGCTGACTTTCAATAGATCGCAGCGAAGGAGCTGCTCTGCTACGTACGAAACCTCGACCCAGGATCAGGTCGTCTGCAAGTGATTTAGCACCAGGTTCTCCACAAACATGTGGTGGTCAACATGGTCCTGCTGTACACTCAATAACTTAGCATGAACTGGCTTTGATATATGATATACATAAGTGGGCTTGCACATGGTCCTGATTTACACTATATGGTCCTGCTGTACACTCAATAACTTAGCAAGAACTGGCTTTTTTTACCCTCATCTGCCTTACACATCCTCCCACACTTGAGCACTCCTCAATCAGACTAAACCCCTCCATGCACACCACCAGAACCAGAACCTCATGCCTCATGCTCTCCGTTCAGCACCACAGAGCGTGCCTCCCTGCTCCTGCTGCTGCTTCTGCACACCTGTGCTTCTGCTGGTGACTCTCTGCGCGTGGCTATCCCTGGGCACCCTGAGGTGTGTGCGGGGTCGGTGGGGCCCACGCCCACGGCCGACAAAAGCTTGGATCAAGGGCTGACTTTCAATAGATCGCAGCGAAGGAGCTGCTCTGCTACGTACGAAACCCCGACCCAGAATCAGGTCGTCTGCAAGTGATTTAGCACCAGGTTCTCCACAAACATGCGGTGGTCAACATGGTCCTGCTGTACACTCAATAACTTAGCATGAACTGGCTTTGATATATGATATACATAAGTGGGCTTGCATATGTCCTGATGTACACTATATGGTCCTGCTGTACACTCAATAACTTAGCAAGAACTGGCTTTTTTTACCCTCATCTGCCTTACACATCCTCCCACACTTGAGCACTCCTCACTCAGCTCTCACACTCACAGACACCCAGGCTGATGCAGCTGGCTTCTGTAGCCAGTAACACATTCATGTGCGTTGATATCTGGTAATAACTAACACATGTGTCAATTAACCCGAGATCTCAACATTCACAGACAGTCGCGGTATATTAGTTTTTGTACTTCATTATTGGCTTAACATGTATTAAATTGGACATATTATACATTTCCTGAAAGCTTGGATCCTCAGCAGTCATGGAAGCTTGGTTTCATATTTTCAAAACAAAGTTAGGGCTATGAAAATCCTCTTTGAACATTTTGAATATTCAACTTTTCATAAAAGCAGGAATATGTTCACTGGTTTTGGTCCGTTATCTCAGGATGAGAAGGGCTCTCATAGATACTGCACACATGGTGACATAGCTTAGGCTGAGGCCAATCCATAGATACCTTATTTGAGAATATTGGACCTTGTTAAGATTGTCAACCTCCTGGTGACATATGCGCATATTGCACAAGATTAGGATTGTATGCATTTATGTCATACTATAATGTCCCTAGACTTTCAACTAATTGAATATATTATACATTTCCTGAAAGCTTGGATCCTAAGCAGTCATGGAAGCTTGGTTTCATATTTTTAAAACAAAGTTAGGGCTATGAAAATCGTCTTTGAACATTTTTAATATTCAACTTTTCATAAAAGCAGGAATATGTTCACTGATTTTGGCCCGTTATCTCAAGATGAGAAGGTCTCTCATAGATAATGCACATATCAATGCAGAGCTTGGATCAATACGTATCCAATGAGACCCTGCAAGACATTCTCAAACCTTGTGGAGACAAAAATGTCCAGGTGCTCATATGAACTCTACTTATTTAACTTGTTAAATGTCCACCGTTATGGGACTGTAGCTCAGGCCAGCTTTGTCCCTCAGCCTTGTTTCATACATCACCGCAAAGGTCAGACTGAGACCTTTCCATAGACACCATGAATATCAATGTCAGACCTTGTTTAAACAAACAGTGACCAATAAAGAGATGTGAATGTGATGTGTACACTGGGTCATTCAGAATGTGCTATTTCTGAATAAATAGCACTTTCTGAACATATGTCAAACAGAGTTTCCTATTAAAAGTTATCTATATATACCTATGGGGATTGGGGCGATGTCCCACATATGTAAGCCCACTTCTCAATATTATTAATAATTCCAAAATAATAATAATTATAGTTTTTATAACTATTATACTTGGGTCACATATAACAATAAATTCAAGGAACTCAAGATTTGATGCCAAGGCCGGGGCGTCTCTCTATCCATCGCTCCACAAGTGGCGCTAAAGCTTATTGAACAAAAGTATAGTATATTGACTCCACTATAAAGTAAAAAGACATTTCTCTATCGTTTTGGCGATCGAAATTGACAAAAAAACACATCAAATCACATCTACAAATCAATACGAAGCTAATGAAACCACTTTCAGACTCCTAGCGTGTTTACAAGTTTGAAAACGTAGCAATGGCTTTTCACATCACACCATTGTGTGATATATGAGTAATATGATTAATATGATGAAATTAATGTTTTTAAATGTTCCCAATGATTGTTCTTATAATGTTTCTTAAATGTTTTGTATAAATGTATTTGTTCTGCTATATAATATGGAGAGTCTGACAGGAGTTTCACTGTTGAGAAACGGAGAGAGCAGGGGAGAGAGATCTCACATCTCGATGTATACACACTATGAGTCTGGCAGTACGTCCATTCGCTTCGTTTTCATCTGTAGATGTGAATTGATGTGTCGTTTGTACATTTTACTGGTGGAAAACAAAGCTAAATGTCTCGTTACTCTATTGACAAATCTATAAAGAACACTTAATTAACCCACCCGGAACTGGTAGTCAAAATATAATTATTATAATATATACAATTCAACTAATTTAAATAATTTTCATTTCCATTAAAAGGTCTCACGCGGGTAGCAAACCGGGATCACCCAGGGCAAAGAGCAATGCTTATCTCAGTACGCCACAGGGCCGCTTAGAGATTACAGGGAAAAAAGTCTATTATATACGGATATATTTCTCAGTATGTATATCAACGGGACATTTTCATATCTTTTCCGCCATCAAAATGTATAAACGACACATCAAATCACATCTACAGACCAAGACGAAGCGAATGGAAGTACTGCCAGCATGTGAAAAACTTGTGTTTTACATTTAATAGTTACAAAATGAATAAACCTATTATACTAACTACCCTAAAGTACTATAACACTAACTATACAATAATCAACTTCAAATATGGAGAGTCTGAGAAGACAACTTTCCACATATAATTATCTCTTGATTAAATATAAAAAATGTTACATGATGCCATAGCATGGGTTCGAACTCGCGACCATCCGCACCAATGAGCAACTGCACTGCTTATAATAAAATGAAATGGCTCTTAGTACTGTGTACAACGGTCGCAGGGTCCCACATTTTGCAAGCAGGTTCCACACAAGTGCAAACAACACACTCTCAAAGGCTCGGAGCGCCAAGCACATTTTTTCAATTTCTTTCAATTTGCTCATTCTTCTCCAGCAAAACCCTGTCTGACTCTACGAGTAACTCAGGATTTTGTGAGAAAGTTTGCCATTTTATTGAAAAAAGGTTCTGGGTGTTCTAGGGTTCCCATACTTCAGATCCCTGATCTGGGCCCTATTTAGACCCTTTTTGGGCCCTGTGAAAACGTTTTTTTAATAAAAAATATTTTATAGGAGTGAACGGTAGCAGCTGGATCCCTGACATTCTACACCAGTGTACTACATATAGCGGGGAACATTTTCTGTGAATATCAATTGCGTCACTCAAATGCTTGATTTTATATCAATATTATTCCAATGAAAAGCTAATTTGTCCAAAAGTGCTACTTATTCATATCTTTTGATAACAACGTCTGATCGGTTCGGGCTCAATGGCTATTCTCCACCTCTAATTATTCCGCATCCAATGGTACCCTCCTTGAGTCTCTAGGACCTCAGGGGCTGGAGCTAGGGCAGTCAGACGCCAATGGCAGTAATGCATGATGGCATTTGATTGAAAGGTTCTGGGTGGGCTAGGGTGCCCATATTTCAGATTCCTGATCTGGGCCCTATTTAGAGGCCCCCTGTGAACAAATTATCTCTTTAGCCCTTTTCAAAGTACTTTAAACACTCATGGAGCACTGCGGCTTCTCAAAAGGCCTTAACGGAAGGTTTTGTTACATTTTAAGCCGTAACCTTTGACATTTAGTCGCACCAGAGGCATCCATCTGCATCTGCTCTGCGAGACGGTTAAAATTACATCAAGCACAAAGCGGTCGGACCTTCCTTT